>JAEQBH010006137.1:0-74008 GCA_016808115.1 Tetrastigma voinierianum
GAGTTCGAAAGAGTTGTGGGTTAGTGGCTTTAGTTGTCTAACCAGAGTTGGCGGTGAAGTGTATTGTGTTTATTTTCCGTAACGTGCAACCATTTGAACACTAATAATACATCATGCGAGATGCGGGGCTGCCACCCATTTGAAGGGCACGTGAGCAAGGTGGCGGATGAAAAACATGTGAAGATCGCGGTTATAAAGTGAAGGTGAAACCTTCTCCTTACGGCTTGGCCATTGCCAGACGGCGCGACATTTGGCCAGAAGAAATAGGCGGCTTAAGTCGATCTGGCGCTTCATCGGCTCGATGCAAGGAAAATAGAAACGAGTCGGGCTTGAGTTTGGCCAGTGAGGCGATCTCAGGAGACAGGGGTGAGCTCAGTGCGGTGGGGTGGTCGAGACTCGGGAGGGGTTGAGATCTGTCCAGAATGAGCTTCAAATGGTTAGGGAAGAGCTCATCACCTCCGGCGTACGGCGGGATCTTGAGTGGAGGCTGCGTGGGGTGGGAGTTTGGCGCAACTTTGACTTCGAAATTGCTTGTCACGGGTTTCGAGGCGAAGATTTGTTGAGCGCCGTGTTGTTGAGTCCTCGAAAGAACAATAATTTATCGCAGGCGTGGCGAGAGGAATGCGGTAACTGGCGCCGCAATCTTCATCAAACAGAATCCGCTGGTTGCTCAGGGACGAGGTTATCAAACAATTGCGGAATCAGGCGGGTGCTGGTGGGCTTACAGGTGGCTATTTTGAGCGTTCGGGCGTACTTTCGAATCTAGATTTCAGCGACCTCAGTGGCCAAAGGGAGGCGGAGGGGTCTTCCGTCTGAATTATTCGGGAGCTGTTACTCCCTGCGGGATCCTGCAAATTATTTTCGTAGTCGATGCCACAACACAAATTCTTGGACTCATTTATGTAACTCTTTTGGGTATACGACCTCCTTGCCCACATTGGGCTGCTGAGCTGATTCACAATGTGTATACTTTAAATAATGCCCGTTTTTTTGAGGAAACTTGTATTCTGTGAATATCTTTATTCTTTTTCCTGAAGCGTATAGCTTAGTCTGAAGGTCTCGGATATTTTAGAAAGATTGCATCGACTGAAATTTTGTATACTATTACGTAATGGCCCGGCTTGGTTCCCCAATTATATGGTTGGAGTAGGTGGAGCTTGTCGGATTGGGCTTGTGGCCTTTGTCGTTTGACTGGCGGGTGTTGATCTGGTTTTGTGTTTGGTCGTCGATGTTTGGGCGGGTGAGGCTTCGTCTTTAGAGGAAATTTGTCGATGGAGGCTCGTCAGAGTGTGTGGTTGAGTAGAGCTATTGGGAAAAGGAAACTCGTCGGGTGAAATTGTTTATAAAAACTCGTCAGTTTAAATAATAAGACTCAGCGATAGGAGTATTTAATTGGAAGGCTTCGTCGAGGTAGAGCTATTGGGAAGAGCTCGTCGACCCGGTATATTGCGAGAGCTCGTCAGTGTGAATAATAGGAGCTTCGATCGATAGCAAATAATTAGGAGGGGCATTTGTTTGGAATCAGTGAAGGGCTCGTCAGTGCGAATAGTAAGGGGCTCGTCCATCGAGTTGAGGATGAGGCCTCGTCAACATGAATTATGCGAAGGGCGAATGCAATGCGGAAGTCGCGGCGAGAGGGAGCTAAGTCGCGCGTGAATAGTGGTGAAACCGTCCATCGAGTTGAGGATGAGTAACCATCGATATGAATTATACTAGGAGCTGATGCATGCGGGTGCGTGAAGGAACAATCCGCGAAGCGAATAGTAGTGGCTCGTCCATCGGGGTTGAAGGATACCAGGCCTGTCCGATATAATTATGCGAAGAACGTCATGCGAGTGCGGGTGAGGGCTCGTCAATGTTGATAGTAGGAAGACCCGTCTGTTTGAAGTCGATGAAGATATCAAGTATATAAATAATGTGAGGGCTCGTCCATAGGTTGAGGATGGGCCTCGTCGATATGAATTATGCGATGGGCGATGCATGCGGAGTGCGGTGAGGGCTCGTCGTTGTGAATAGTAGGGGGCTCGTCCATGCGAGTTGAGGGATGAGCCTCGTCGATGTAATTGTAGAATGAGCAGATGCATGCGGGTCTGTGAGAAGGGCTCGTCGGCTAATGATAGTGGGGCTCGTCCATCGGGTTGAGGGATGAACCTCGTCGGTATGAATTGTAAGGAATGGGCCGTCAATGGGTCTCACGTGAAAGGGCTCGTCCTTTAGGAATAGTAGGGGCTCAGTCCATCGGGGTTGAGGATGAGCCTCGTCAATGAATTGTCACGAAGGAGCGGAGTGCAATGCGAGAGGTGCGGTGAGGGGGCTTCGTCAATGTTAATAATGGAGGCCCGTGCATTTGAAGTCGGTGAAGGAACCGTCAATGTAATAGTAAGGGGCTCGTCGGGTTTGAGTTGAGGATGAGCCTGCGTGAGTATGAATTGTGCGATGGGCCGGAAGTACGTGCGGGTGCAGTGAGGGGCTCGTCTTGTGAATGGCGGGGCTCGTCCATCCCGGGTTGAGGATGAGCCTCGTCGGTGTAGTTGTAGGGCGGGCCGTCATGCGGGTGCGTGAAGGGCTCGTCGTAGCTGAATAATGGGGCTCCCGGCGGCTGTTGCCTTAGTGATTGGCCAGAATGGCGATGCTTTGGTTGGTCTGACTCTTGAGGCGAAGCGGCTGTGTGCAGTAGAGCTCGTCAGAAGTGAAGCAGCTGGGCTCAGCGCGTGTGTGAGTGGCGTTGTGGAGTGGCGATGCTGAAGGTGTGAGCTCTTGAGCGCGTGGCTGTCTTGAGTAGGAGCTCGTCGAGTGAACTGGCTGGGCTCCGCGTGGCGCTGGTCGTGTTGGCGAGGTGGCGTGTAGCTGAGCTGGTGGAAACTCTTGGCGAGTGGCTGTCTGAGTAGAGGCTAAGTCAAGTGAAGCCGGCTGGGCTCCACAGTAGTGGCTTTGTGGTAGCGTTAATGGTCAGCGATCATCAACTATTTGATGCGACTCTTGAGAGCGTGGCTGTCTCCAGTAGAGGCTCGTCAAAGTGGCGGAAACCGCGTTATGCGTGACTTCGATTAATGCGGGGCTTTGGTGGCAGACACCGCCTCGCATGATTTTGGTATGTGAAGAGCTTTGGTGGTAGCGCCTCGCATGTCCTCGAAAGGGAGCGTATTAATCTTTGGTTGCCGAATCGGAATGATTGCATGAATTTCAAAGCGCTTTGACCTCTTATAAATGGTGGCTCTGTTGCCTCTGCATCTTATGCTTTTGGAGATTCTAACTTTTCACGGTTAGGTGATTGATTCGCTTGGGATGGATGCTTTCGGCGTTCGGGTGCCAGCCATTTGGAGTTCCTCACAGCCTTTGGACCCGGCCTTTAAGATTCTTCATGTGTGGAGTTGTGTTTTCCTGATCTCTCCCACTTTGTAGTCATGTTATTCACCAACTCGGGTGGGGAGTCGTCACGGAGGGGGTGGTAGCATCTTGTAGTTGCTCTCTCTGTTTCTCTTCTTCTTCCTCCTCCTTCCTACCTCTCCTCCCACTCTTTTCTTTCAGCCTTTCTTCTTCCACGAGGCTTTCTCATACCTTCTTTTCCCTTTTTGTCTTTCTCCTCTGCTCCTCATTTTTTTTTCTTTTCTTTTCTCCCTATCCACCACTCTTTTCTTTAATCTGTCTTTCTCCTTTGTCTCTTTTTTCTTTTCTTTTTCTCTATCCACCCCTCTTTTTCTTTCATTACATCTTTCTCCTTTGTCTCCACTTTTTTTTTTTGGCAAGCTACTTTGTCTTGAGTGCTTTTCAAGATGTAATCGAGACCACTGAAGTAGGTGTAACCGAACATGATTCATTTGGAATAAAGAGAGACTCTTATTTTTATGGATTTCCTTATTGCGTATTTTTAAATTTATATGTCAGGCCCCGTTTGAGATATCATTAACTTTCGTGTGTCTGGACTCGTCACATAAGATTGAATGGGTTTCAATACAAGCAGGTGCTCTTGGTAACGCTTGGTGCTCCAGCCGTTCCATGTATGTTGTAGATTTTCCCTCCTCTGTTTGGGCTCGCCAATTGCATGGTCTGACGATTATTATTATATAAGGACCTCCGGTTAGGACTGGCTTCCCATGCGTGGGATTCTTTCGCGAGGGCGGGAGCTTCTTTAGGGACCCAAAATCCTGACATGTAGTAACCTGGGCTTGACTTTTTCTGGTTGTAATACAAGGCAGTCTTCCTTTGATACTCCTCGATCTGTTGTTGAACCTGTTCGCGTTTTTCATCTAGGAGTTCTAAGTTCGACAGGGCCTCGTCATTTGTGCTCCTGTGCTTCGACTGCAGGGAGATTTTATTAGATCTCGAGCGGAGCTGCGCCCCAGGTGCCAAGGCTAGAGGCGAATGGGGTCTCAGGGTTCTTTGACACGTTAGATCCTGTGGGCGTAGTACCTCGGGGAGGTACTCTACCCAACTTCCTTTAAGATCCTCCAACTTTGTCTTCAAGGCAGCTTTAAGGGTTCTGATGGTGACTTGACTGTCAGTTTGGTAGCGAGGTCTTATTGGCGGCAATTAATAATTTTAATCGACTCGGCACAAAAATCTCCCGGGTGGTGTTGTGGTTGTTTTCATTGTCGATACCCGGGGGCTCTTGGGATGCCAAATGCATATGACGGCTCGCCATACGAAATTGCGTATTTTGCTGCATGTCGTGGAAATTTAAAGGTTCAGGCTTCTGCCCGCTTGGTGAAATAATCCTTCGCGTGATTATGAATTTGCATTGGCCCTTGCGATGGGGCGGGGTCCAATATGTCAACCCCCTTTCTTGGAAGGGCCAGAGTGGTGACGTCGGGGCTGCAGCGAGGCGTGATATTTTGGCGTGTTCCTGGCAGATTCTGCATCTCTTGACTAAGTCGGTCGCATCTTTAAGTATCGTGGGCCAGTAGTATCCCTGCCTCAAAACTTTTCCTGCTAGCGTTCGAGCTCCGATATGGTTCCCACATATGCCTTCGTGTGGCCTTCTCTTAACATATTAGTGTCTTCTCCTACTTGATACATTTTAGGAAAGGTGTGAAGAATCCTAAGCATAAAGGCTTCCTTTGTGATTGTTTAAACACAGAGACCTCACTCTTTATCTTAGCGCTTAGCCGCTTCTTTCGGTCGCCCGGTAGGGTTCCACACATAATCCCAAATAGGGTCCATCCATTTCGGCACAGATCCTACTGGCGCGACCACCATGCTGTAAGGGTCGACAGGGTTCTACTAGTATTCGACAAAAGGACCCGCCGAGATCTTCTTGCAAGGTCGCGGGCTAGTTTTGCCAAGGCGCCGGCTCGGGTATTCCTCTCGCTCGGGACGACTTGACCGAACCATCACAAACTTTTAGCAAATCACGGACCTTTGAAGATATAGAACCATCGCCTCACTTCGGGCCTCGTATGTATCTTTCGATCCGCCCTCGACCACAAGTCAGGTCACTGTGGACCTCTAGCTGGTCGACCTCTAATGAGTGGGAGAGGTTGAGGCCTGCTATGACGGCCTCATACTCGGCTTCGTTATTGGAAGCATGGAACCCAAACCTGAGTGCGTATTCAATGTCTATCCCTTCTGGTGAGGTTAGAATTAAACTCCGCCCGTCCCTGCAGGCTCGAGGCTCCACTACGTAGAGCTTCCACGCGGGAGGTCGCCCTCCGACCGTGTGGGCTCGGGCCAGTTTCATCGGAGTGAATTCCATGATGAAGCTTCCGCTAGACCCGTCCCTTTATAGCGCTGGCTTGTACCGATGCCGAACTCGCTTAGCCATGGCTCCACTTCATCAACCTTCCGAGACTTCCGGGTTTGTGTGTCACCCGGTCTACTTGGTACTTGGTTGGGACTTCTACAGTGTGAGCCTGGAAATAGGGACGGCTTCCGAGTCAGTGGGCCACCAATGCAGATCAACTTTTCCATTCTTGGGAAAATACCTCCTCCGCTCCTCTCGTGCTCGACCTAAGCAAAGAGGCAAACCCGGCGCCGGACTCGCTCGCCCCTCGACGAAAATCGCACCGGCTTCGAGAAAGCCCGGGATACCTGGCCACAAAGTGAGGAGTTCTCCTTCAATAGGACTTACTAGGGATGGGAGGAGAACTAAATATGTTTTTAATGCCGTAAATGCTTTTTCGCATTTTTCGTCCCATTGAAAGGCTTCCTTCAGAACTTGGAAGAAAGGCTGGCATTTATCACTCGCTCTGGATACGAAACGGCTTAGAGCCGCAATCCTTCCTGTCAACCGTTGGACCTCCTTATTCCCCGAAGGCTACCAGATGTCGAAAGCAATGCTTTTATTTTGTCCGATTTGCCTCAATTCCCTCAGTGGTTAACTATGAAACCTAAATTTTTCCTACCGACACAATCGCGCGCATTCGTCAGGGTTCACTTCATGTTATAATTCCCGCATCCGGAATGCCCGTAGAGATGGGTGATAAGGGAGATCGAATTTAGTGGACTTCACCAACATGTCGTTTCATGTATACCCATTGTTGCACCAATCGCTTGGAACATCCGGCTCACCTTTGGCCCCCGGTAGGTTGCCCCTGCATTCTTGAGCCCAAACGGCATTACCCTATAACAGTAGGTTCCTTGTGCGGTGACGAACGAAGTCTTTTCCCCGTCACCGGGTCCATGCTGATCCGTTGTAGCCTAAATGCATCCATAAATCCGAGAGTAGTTCACCTACTGGCGCCCACGATGAGGTCGATTCTCTGCAGTGGGAAGCCCGCCCTTCTCAGCATGCTTTGTTTATGTCGCTGAAGTCGGCGTAGTCGCCACTTCGCCGCTATTCTTTGACTAGTACAACGTTAGCTAGCCACTCAGGGTATTCTACCTCTCTTATTGCTCCCGCTTGGAGTGAGTTTACCCGACTTCCCCTCGTTGATAGCTTTCTGTTGGCTTCCTATACACCCCGCGCTTTTTGTTTAACCTGGGCTTGAAGGACGGTCGGTGTTCGGGCTTTATGGGTGATTATTGGTAGGTCGATTCTCCCATGTCCGCCCTCGCGCCCATGCGAAAAACGCCCCTATTCCGTCAAAACCGAGTGAGGAGGCCTTGAGATATCCCTTTGGTAGTTCGGGAGCCAATGTGCTGGGATGTTCCGGGGTCACAATCCAAATGCACAGGTTCTAGTTCCTCCGAGGGCTCGCTGCCTGTGAGCACCTTGTCGCAAGATATCAAGCTCGCCGGCTTTCACGTAGTCGACCGCTTTTGCTTCATGGAGGTCGTGTAACACTTCCCTCGCCACCCGATTTCTGACCGTCCCGACTCATTCACCGGTCTTCTGGAATTTGATTATCATGTGATAAGGCCAGGGCGGCTTTTATTGGGCGTTTGAGGAGGGTCTCGCTTAGCAAAGATATTATAGGCTGACGTGGGCGCCCACTATAAGGAACCTTTGCCGCCGTCGTTGCCGGCGTAGGGTTCTCCCGTGGTCGCACCCGCTTGAATCGAGCCCAACGGTAGTACCTTCTCTCCTGAAAATCCCCGCAGATGTGTGCTGACGGGATCTAGCTTTTCTCTTCCAATACCCATCTTGTCGAAGGCCGACGCGAAGATGATGTCAGCCGAACTCCCATTATCAATTAAAACCCGGTGAACTGTGGTGTTGGCCACAATTGCGCTGGATCACTGGGCCGGTCACATAAAGGCTGCACCCTTCCGTGACCGAGTCGAGAACGTGATGGTAGTGTCGATTCGCTGCAATTTAGATACTGCTTGTATTTCCCCCATGTCTGCTGATCTTATGCTCCGTAGGTGGGCTTTTCGAGCCGAACTAGATTCTCCTCCCTCCGGCAAATCCTCCCGTGAAGTTCACATGGATTCTCCCGGGCCGCCAGGCCGACCGCCGGTTCGGTCGAGATGGCACAACAGCCGGGCCGGGCGGTTCTCAAATCGACTTTGGGTTTGATTTCGAGCCGTTCCTCGGAGATGAAACGCCGAAGATATCCGTCAGACAATATTCTATTTCTCTCTTAGTTGTATACAGTTGTCCGTGCGATGTCCATAGTCCCTGTGGAACTCGCAATACTTGGTGTTATCCCTGTCGCGGGATCTGATTTCATCCTCGCGGCCGGCCATCTCAGAATACCCCAAGCTCGCTTTCGCACCTCATGCGTGACTCAGGATACCGAGGCCGCATGAGTGGAAGCGCTGTGGACAATGTCGTCGTCCTTCGCTTGTGGTGGGCCCGCACGGTCTCGAGACTCCCGCCCCTTTAGGGGATCGCGCCCCGCCCCGCACTGGGATTTCCCCTCCGGGGTCGCCTTATCAAGCCGCCCCGCCTCGTCGTCCCGTCCGCGTCCCTTTTTCTTTGAGGGCGAGAGCTCTTTCTTTGATATGAGGGCCTCCTCGCCGTTTATGTACTTTTCTGCTTTGGCGAGGACCCTACGCTTAGTTGAGGGTTCTTGAGATAGAGAACACGTCCTTTGATCGTAGGCCCAACCCCGCGATGAAAGCCGTGGATGTCAATTTTCGTCTGCACGCCTGGTCTTCGTGGACTCCGGCGCTGAATCTGTACACATATGGATTTCAAACTTTCCGGCGATCCTTTGTTTTATGGTCAATAGATGGTAGCTCGGCTTTCTCGTACGTCCCCAGATGAAGGGAGACGAACGCGATGTGCCTAGTTCTCTCAATGTCGATAGATGAAGGGGGAATTTATTGAACTGTGCCAAAGTCGTCTCTTTCGAAATGCGGCGGTTAAAGCTCCGCACCGCATGTGTATCCCGATACCCATGCAACCCATCCGATTCTTTTGGGTATCGAGGTGATCGACGGGATCTTGATTCCATCAATGCTTCTACCTTGTGTATTCTGAATTTCGTTGAAGGGGGAAAAAGTGCGCGACTCGGCCGTGAAGGGAGATTCCGCTTTGCCGCACTAAGGTATCCATAGTATCCGGCTCAGCTTCTTCACCACTTCTTCACGCTGATGAGCTCTCGTCAAGGTTTTCAACTCTCTCGCTTCCCACGATCGCCTCTCTTGTTTCTAGTCGAGGGTGATTTGGCGCCGCTCACTTAACTCCGCTTCCCGGGCATAGCTTCGCTTTCCTCCGCGCCAACCCGCGGTCCATGCCCCCTAACTCGACCGACTCGCTTCGCCTCGATGCCTCGGAATGTCGCGACGCGGTTCTTCGCGGAGGAGGTTACGCTTCCGGGTTTGCCGTGGTTCCTGTTGATGTTGTATCCGCCTGCAGCCGCTTCCAATTCTTCAACCGCATCAAGCCGACGAGGCGAAGCGCTCCACTTCGCTTCAGATTTGCTCGCATCGCTTCCACCGGCCCCAAGGGTCCGCTTCTCGCCATATCACCTCGCGGATTCTCGTGTCCTCGTGGATTAGTGTTACCCCGCTGTGTTCCTTGTTGATACCCATCGCGAATCAGAGGAATCGCTTATGTTTATGAAGGAATTGTCGCTCCTACTGCACGCGCCAACCGATGATGCCTTTTTTCAACCTAACTGGTCGGAAAGTGGGGTCGTTGGTCGACCAAGATCAAGCCGGGTGGGCTGAATCGAGGATGCTGGATCGCTTGGGGCCAGGTAGGATTGCAATGTCGATCTACAGCTCGACGCAGACGCCTCTCCAAGAAGAACCGTAATGAAGAGGCTCTACAGGGCTTGGCCGGGCCGCCCGCCATGCCTAAGTCGATTCATTCTCGTAGAGAAGAGAATGTCTTGATTACTTAGTATTTGCGCACTTAGTGTTGGAGCGTCTCAGATTTATAATGGATATTCATCCACCTGACGATGATTAGGGTTCTTCCTTTGGGAGGATAGGTTTCATGTAGTCACTCTTAGATTTAGCAATGGATTGGGGTCAAAGGAGTTTATTTGAATAATCTCCTTCTCTATTAGGGGTATCCAACTAACGGTTTCGTTGCTTTTCCTTCCCTTATAATGGGGATCTTGATTGGGACGAATAGGACGTCTTTTAGGAATATTCCCATCTTCTCATATCGCAAAGATATGGTCGACCGGCCGTACGCCTTCCCGCTCTTCCAAATCCATGTTCCTCAGCCTAACTGGTCAATATTGTCGCTGTTATAAGGACATGAACTGTACTGTCCTCACCGCCAATGGGCGAATGAAATGCCCGGCCCGCTCAGATCCTCATCACCTATCATTTGTGCATTTCTAGCATGTGTCGTTTCCAATTTTATATCATAATCTCATATTTATATCATATATGCATTTCATATATTCCTATATTCATATCATTCATCTATTCATATCATCTCATATATTCATATATATTCTTATTCTTTATCTAATTTATATCTTTCCAATATAGCCTGACTCCGCCTGAATCCAAACCTCCCAAAATTCTTAATATTCCGCCTCCCAAAATTTTGCGACTAAATCACACGGCCTATTCCGACCCCGAAACAACCTATGTCATTATATGACTTTTTATTCCAAGTAGGAAAATTCCATACCTCATGAAGTTCGACTAAACCCAAGATTTTGCACTATGCAGTTTCCGCGATGCGTGGATCAACTTTGCCTCCCGTCCACTCACTCCCGACCGCCAAAGCCATAGATCCAGAAAATACCAAAATTAAGATTTTTCGACATTTAATTAAAATTCAGCAAAATCCCTTTGCTTGGTAATTACATGTAGCCCTCGTCGAGTAGAGCACTTTTCGTTCTTAACCCGACGAAATCCGACGATCCGATTTCCATATATCGAAGAGAGAAGTGAGAGAAAAAAAAATAAAAATAAAAATCACACGTTGCTCCCGTCTCTGTCTGAGACAAATATTAAAACGTTTATTTATTTATTTATTATTATTTTTTTCTTTAAGTGGGACCCACGCCCACTTTTCTTTCTAATTTCTCGTCCGTTTTACCAAACAAATCATTTCTTCCGTTTCACTTTTATCATAATTGAATATTCTTTACATATTTACTATTTTTCGAGATTTTTCTCTAAATCCTGGGCTGTGCTCTACCTACACCCGTCGCCTAGAATATACACAGCTTCTCATAACAAAGTAGACAGATTTTAAAAATTATGAAGACCTTTGACTCGAAAGTAGATGGGGCTAATTGCGTTTATTTGCAAAATTCCAACTAAACCCCATGACTATTTATTGAATAAGATCTCGTATGTTCTTTCTTTTCCTTGTTAGAAAAGACAGGTTTTTTTTGTCCCTTTTCTTGGTCCGAAATCACCTGGCCCTATAGTTAGTCCACTCATGTTCGCTTTCTTTTAATAAAGTGGTTTCTTCCAATCTAACTGACTTTTCATTGATTTTTCTTTATTTCATTATGTTTTTGTCGCTGACTTGTCAGGGCGGTGTTCTCGTCGTTGGTTTTGTGTGGCAACTCGACGGCAACCGTATTTTGATCAAACAGAAGTTCATCAAATTTCTATTTGTCTCGTATAATGCATCAAACCTAAAATCTTAGGCATTCTAGGCATTTAAAGATTACCATTTGCATAGGTATTGAGTCGCTTTCTTCATATTAACTTGATTCTGTCATTCTCTAATATTTTTAATTTGATTTATATATTCGGGATGAAATGTATTATTGTTTTGAATCAACGAAATTTCTTTCCTTAGAAAAAAAAAAATTTTATCAATGAGATCTATTATGCGTAGACAACCTTATATTTAATCTTTATGATACTTGGTATATATATATACTTTTTAAAAAAAATTAAAATTTCATTTAAATTATCCAAGATTTCTTTTGCTATGATTTCAATAAGTATGTATTTACTTAAATGTGTGTCCTTTTGAGGGATCTTGGTAATATTTATTATCTATAAAATATACTAAATAAATAAATATTCCAATAAATTTTCTTATTTAGTATCGGTGGGTTTTTTTTTTATGATTTTGTAGACATGGTAGATTCATGTTGGACGATTTCAAATAGTAATCAAAATAAGGTATTTCACGGTTGTTTTAAATGTCAAGTTTAAAACATAAAATAAAATTTAATCTTTTTATTTTCTTACGATGTTTATTAAAATGTACATATAAACTTCTTTAAAATAATCGCCAATTAGTTTGTTTTGAAATCGTGACTATAAATTCATAATTTTGAAAATTAACCTTAAAATCACATCTACTAATTGCGATTGTGTCAATTTTAAAATTTTGAGGATGCTGCTTTTTCAAAACATAGAAAGATTATTATTTTGAAATGAGTCAATGTAAATATATATGGTTTTTTCGAAAAATGAATTATTTTGGCTTTCAACTCTAAAAAGCCTCTGCCTATTCCAGCTTTACTGAGCCCACAAGGCTTTTTGAAAGTAATAGGTCCAATCCCTTTGGGCCATAGGAAGAAAAGACCAACTTTAAAAAGGGTCTCTCCCCTCGCCTATCAAGCCTTGAACCGCTCTATCATAAAAGTAAGTAATTCTAAGGGAAGATAAATTAAATGTTTTAAAAAAAGGCATAAATTAATATGGTAAGCTAATTAGGTATCTAAACATGAATTTTCAAGATTGAAATCATAAAAGTAGATTATACCGGTGATGATAAAAGTTATTTATAAATATGGAATGATTATATATATAACCATTTAAATCAATTTGTAGTCAAATACGAAGGTTGAATATAAAACTAGATAATATATTTCTAGAGATTTTAATTATAAAGATAATAAAGAAATATACCATGAAACTCACATTAATGACAAAATAAAACCTATACAGCAGTAGAAATAAATAAATAAATAAAATAATAGAAAAACACATTCAAGATTACACATAAGTTCACATTAAAAATCCATACAATATGTATTAATCATCATATATTGCTCACCTAATTACAGTATAGCACCCACTCAAAAAACAACTCCACCTATCACACATTATCATCCCAAATCCACTTCTTTCTTAGAGAATGAATTCTCATTAATTTTCTATAGAATGAATTCATCTTATAAAAGCTTTATTAATTTAATTTTTATTAATATATATATATATATATATATATATATATATATATATATATATATATATATATATATATATATATATATATATATATAATTCTAAAATAAGCATTTATTGAAAATGGGAAAAAAATATTATATATTTAATTTTTTTACATTTATATTTATATTTTTTGAATTATGTTATGTAACTTTTTTGTTAGATTTTATAGAATTTGTCTCAGACTGCATGTGATTAGGCTGCCATCATGTTTGGAATTTGCGGCCAAGATCGAGTATTCGATTCTCAATTATTTGCATTTCAACTGGTGACTCGGAAATAAGACTTTTTATTTGCAACGTAACTTCGATCTTGTTTCATTTTTCCTTATTCATGACTAATTACTCACTAATTGCATAATGTCACTTCTTCAAATTTTTCCCTTTCAAAAAATTAATTTTGGCTTTATTTTATTTCTTCCTAAGAATAATTAACATCTTGAATTTTGTTAATTTCTTTTTAGGGAGTATGTGGTTCCAACTTTCTTGGTGTCTCAGTTAATCAAGGCCATAAGGATTATTCATCCTACATTAGACATGAAATAATATAATCTCACTAGAATTAATTTTTAGAATAAAAACAATATTTAGCAACAATATAAATTTTGTTTTGTTATTGTTGCAAAATTAAAACAATAAATATAAAGAAAAATAAATAAGAAAAATCTCTAAAACACATTGATTTACATGTTTTTGCTAATCTAACTCACGTCACAAATAAAGAGAGTATTTCATTAATTTAGGTATTGAAGTGCTAAATTGAAATCACGAAACACCGACATTTTATAAATACCTATTTTTTCTCCATATTTTTTTTCTTTGAAGGATAACCCTTGACAAAATGTTATTTGTACAAGAGAATAGTAGAGGTATTTTCGTTAAACGATGTCAAAATTGATCAGAAGATTAGATTTCAAATTAGATTTTAAGATGTTTTAATCAAATCACCCAATTCTTGAACTTGATTAGTAGAACAAGGTACATGGAACTTTCATGCTTTTTTTTGGGGATTTTTTCTTATATGTACGGCTTATTTAAAAATAATATATAAAATACTTAGGTTTAAAAAATATTTATAATTCTAGACAGCTTTTGTTGATTATGAAATAGATGTTTGAAAATTGTGTTTTAAATAAACGAGATTTGCTCAAAATCAGAGCCAATAAACAATTTCTTCAATTTAGAAATCGTATTTTCAAAAGACTATTCTTTCAAAATATGAGAATATCGTCTTTTGAAACGACGATTTCTTCAGTTTCAATATCGTCTTTTCTTTTTTATTATTTTTCTTTACATCTCATCTTTTCACAAGATAATTTCTAATATTATTTTAATTTTTAATTTTTTAAATTTTGCAACAACTTTTTGTTTATAATTTAATAATAAATTACTATATTATGAATGTAATCCGTATACGCATGAAGACACCTTTAAGGCATACCACACTCAAACTAACTCCCATCTCTGATCCGAGATGGACCACAAGGGAGGTAAAGCTCTACCACATAACACAACTGCATTTCCAAGGCTCAAACTCGAGACTTCTGATTAAGCTATAAGAGACCTCAACCATTTCACCTATATGTTCGATTGTATATATATGTTGATATTAATATCAATTAAATTTATATTTGTCATTATTCATATATTATAAGATTATTTTAAATTATTTGCTCAAAAAAATATTATTTAAAAATCATTTTAACTTATAGTAATTTTTATAAATATATTTTACTTTATCTTAATATTTTAAATATTTTAATGATACATCATTTTATACTAATTAAAGAATAAAAATATAAATATATATATACGATCTTTTTTTGTTGATTGCAAAGTTGTGAAGGGTCGAAATGAATGCAAAGTTTGGTAAATAAAAACAAGAGATGGATGAAAGGATAAAAATCTTATCACATCCCATGGCCTAAAAAAATGTGGTCGTTGATCGAGATTGGGGTCTTGGTCAGAATCCTTCCATCGAAGAGAATAGAGGGTGACACCCCTGTGTTCTCCACTACTTTAGGAACTTGAAGGCCCCGACTCAAAGCACGCTCCAACTCCTACTGAACGGGCAAGCCAGATGATCCGATCAGAGGGATTTCGATCCTCAGAATCTTCCATCGAAGAGGAGCGAGAGGGTGACACCTGTCCTCCACTACTTTAGGAACTTGGCCCTCGACCTGTGCCACAAGCCCAACTCTACTTAATGGGCAAACTGTGAGATCCTCGACTCTGAGGGGTTCCGATTCGTAATCCTTCCAACCTAAGAGAGAGCTGAAGTAAGCCCAACTTTAGGAACTTGAAGGCCCTGACCCAGGCCGTCAAGCTCGACTCCCTACTTGGAACGGGCAAACCAGATGCGGGCTTGAGGGGTTCCGGTCTGTAATCCTTCCATCGAAGAGAGCGGGAAGTGTTTCCTCCAACTTTAAGAACTTGGAGGCCCCCCGACCAGCCTCTGCTTTCCGACTCCTACTGAAATCCGCAAACCAGATGATCCGTCCCCACTGGGCCCTACCTACTCAAACAAACCAATCTTCAACCACTTTATTACTCTCTACTCAAAGTTATGCTCCACGGATTAGGCTCGTGATACTCAATCCTTCTAGGCTATGTATTTTAAAATATTGATTCCCTTATTTATTTCTATGTGACGATAGACTTAGAAAAATCTCAGAGCACCACTGCGTGTTTTCAGGACGAATTTATAAGCCTAAGTAGCTAGGAGCACCAATTGCGTCCGATAAAGGTAGCAAGGCAAATCATCGACCGTGAGGGGGAAAATAAAGAAAAGAGAAAGAAGAAAGAAGAATGGGGAAAAGGGAGGAGGAGCTTATCTCGAGACGGTCACCAAGAAGGCGTCGACTACCATCGGACGGAAATTATGCTACCTGATTAAATTTTTCCGTTAAATTTGTAAGGTATGAGTTTCACGAATCTAGGCTGTTTTTTTCTTCAAAGATCTTCTCTGCTTCTTAGTTTTCTTTATGGGATTATCCCTTTTGGTTTTTTCCTCTTTTCTTTTTTGGGGCAACGCCGGCTGCCATTTCGACTCTCGTCCCTTTTCGAGAGTCAGTGGCTTCGTGAATGGCCGGAAAACGCTTTTGAAACCTTTGTTCAGAGGCAGTGAAGATGTTTGAAGCATCTTAAACAGTGTTTAAACAACTAACAACGAAGAAGGCACCCAAAGTTACCATTTTTATTAGAATTTAGTGGGAATCTCATATTTCACGCCTCTATCAAGCTAGCTAACATCAGGATCTCGTCAATCACACTTTACAATTCAGGTCTCGTCATTCCTACAATGGATGCATCTTCTTCTTGTCCTCATTAATGGAAGTATGATGTGCCAATGAACCAACAGGAGCAGTAGGAAGGTAGGTGGAAGAAGGATGGATTGGATTTCAACAATTTTGTATGCTGTTCCATCTATTCCCTACTCAAAGAAGGCATTTCAGCAGTGTTAGCAAGGCATTTTCTGATAAGGCTGTACTCGGGTTTTTTGTTTCCTTTGGCCCTTGGATTTCCAATTTGTTGGCTTCTCCATGAATCTGCCAACATGTTTCCACGAGATGCCAAGGCTTGTTGCAAAAATCACACCAAATTTGGTTTTTTTTCATCTATCCACTCGGGGGATACTGGAAGTCCGACTCAGGCATTAGCACAAAGTCATAGTATAGAATTTTCTTAATTTCAACAGCAATTGTTTTCATTCCCAGCATAACACTTCTCCGGCTTTCTTCCCTATGAACTTCAGAAAAAACTTCTCCAATGGGGGGTAGAGGTTGCCTTCCAATAATTCTTCCTCTCACCTCATCAAAATCTAAATTAAGACCAGCCACAAATTTGAAGATTCTGGAACACTCCACCATCTTTATGTAGTGCTTTCATCTTCTGAGTATTTCCATTCGTAGTCCATAACAGGTCGAGATCCTGCCATAACTCCTCTTTAAGGGTATTGAAATACTTAGTGACAATGTTTTCTCCTTGTTGTATTTCCTTAATTTGGTCCCAATTCATAAACTTGGAGACTTCGATTAACAAAATCAGAATACATCTGATTTATATTGTCCTAAAGCTCTTTGGCAGTGGAGTAACACATATAATTTGCGCTTAATGTCTTTCCAAAGCATTCACTGCCAGCCATTATCATGGAATTTTCTACATCCCAAGTTGCATAGCATCAGTTTTTTCTGGTACTGTAGTTTCGCCACTCAGATAACCAATCTTCCCACGATCTCTGATGTACAAACGGACAGCCTGAGACCAGCACAGGAAATTGCTACCATTTAAACGGATGCAGGATCTGAATCCGGGTAGGAATGAAAATCAGAATTGCCAAGCTTTGGGGGCTGCTGGCTTTGCAATAATGGTAGAAGTGGTTTCAGAAGTAGCATCAGCCATTAAAAAACTGGGTTATCAAAAGGCCCAGGATAGAAAAGGATGGGACAGAGCTTCATTGCTCTGATACCAAGAAGTATTTTGATATGAGTAGAAAAGGTATATTGTTTATTGATCAATACAAAATACATAGACCTTATATAGACAGATTACAAAGGCTAAAAAAAAGGAAACTTATCTCTACAGAAAACTACAGCTGTGCAAGAGTAATCTTAGCTGATTTTTAGGATATTTTCTACAATAAATCAGTTACAGCTATGACCTAATTTTACAGCCCATAATCTCTTTGTTTGACTTTTAATTTACAAGATTTCCAAATAAATCAAAAGGGTATAATGTAAAATGATGCTAATTTAGAACAATTATTTATATATAGAATATAAGCAAAAAGTCCATAATTCCCTTAGATTTTGTTGTATAAAAATATAGCTGATGCAAAACAAAGTTGTAGAAAAACTATCATGAAGTTCGAAACAAATGCACCAATCTAAAAGAATGAGATGAACAATATTTATTTTGATTCCTTATTTAACTTTGCCAAAGCAAAATAATTTTTTCAATGAAATTCAGAAGTTGGAGTTCTGTTAGGGAAAACAGTTGGAGATGTGCCTTCTTTATCATATTTCATCATGCTTTCCATTGTGCGTGATCACGGCACACCTTATTCAGGACTTTAATCCCTGGAAGTGGAATACTGGAATGGTTCGGCCATAAAAAAGAGGTAGATATGGTATTTATAGATAAACCTAATTGCAATGATAGTATGGTATCTATAGATGCATCTCCAAATTGGAATAATAGTAACTTTCTAGGTTTTGCTCTTTATGTTGTGCTTGGTATCACAGATGTGATTCATCGTGGGATGTATTATGTAGCATGCTGTATAGCTGCGGGCAGCTTGTCCCTGCCTATGATGCATGATTCTTCATCCCTCTAATTTTGATGATAATTTATTAAAGTCCGATCATTTATGGTCAGGGTTTATGCAATCACTCTTTCCCCGCAAGAATCGCCTTCATTGTCTCCCATTAAGATTACATTTTCTACATAAGGGAATCACAGAATCATTAAAAGTTGTGGGGTTCGTCTAGTGTATACTGAAGATATGAGTGACGATAATGCAACAATGATTCAGCGCATTTATGCTCCCTGAAGATTCATGCATCATCATCCTTGAAGAAATCAATATCCGTAAGATCTAGAAGATCCAAGACGAAGATGCCATAAGCACGAGAAGCCTAGATGCGTGTGAACCTAGTGGAAATTAATGCTCTGATATGAATCAGAGGCAGAAGAGAGAAAAGTAATTGAACAAAGATCCCAGCTTCAGTGGAATGCCACTTTTGCTTATGGATTCATTTTTCTTTGTGGGAGTGGAATATGGAGGGTCCTTTTTAAGAAAGGAAGAATCAATGAAAGAAAAACAAATAAAGAATCAAAGCGATTCGTAAAAGAGAGTCGACTGGCCCTAAGTGAAGTGCAATAAACCCGATTCAAATTCCTTCATAATCCATCGTGAAGAACTCTCCCATTTGCGCATTTCTAGACTTCATTCAAACGGGTGATGGTGATCTCTGCAGTTGAAATGAATTTTTTCACCTTCTCGTAAGTTGCTGCACTACTTAGATTGTATCATTGTATAGCTATATGTTCTTTTATATATATATATATTTATATATGCATACGCATGGAATCATATAAGCTGTAATGATAAATCTAAATATTAGCTAATTATGACAATTGTCAAATGAGATTTGACTTCAGAAATTTCGTGAATGTAAATTTTATTTTTATGGGGAGAAACTCATAATTAATGTCTTCAAATTTTCCACTTAAGTATATTTTTACTTGTAATGAATTCCACTGAAAATATTACATGATTCTTTCGCTAAGTATTAATTAATACTTATAAATTATCATTAATATATAATTGTGCTTATTGAATATGCATTAGTTAATCATGTTTCATGTTGTCTTTGATTGCTCGAAAGGAGAAAAGGTATATATGAATATAATATATTTATGGTGTTTCTCTATAATATGTAAAGTTGATATTGAAAACTTATTTATTCCGATCCACTTTCTTTGATGACGTGGATTTGGAGAAATTAAATTCATGGAGCCTGGCCACTCCTAATTCCTAGAGAAAAAACCCTGCGATCCTGGCCAAGGGCAAACTAATCTTGAACAATCTGGTTCCGGAAGGTTGTACTCATTTGCATGCATTTGCCCAAGCCTTGCGTAGATCTTAAAAACTCGTTGGAAGCTTGAAGAATTTGCATAAACCTTAGGGATTTACCTGCAAGAATTGAGCTGAATCTCTTCAAATTCTTATCCTTTCCGGCCGTCAAAACTTAGAAGCTTCCTGAGAGATCAAAGGTTTATGAAACATTTATCGTAGCTCTTTAGATGGGATGGCTATGGGAAGAACTACCCTCGACAATTGAGTATGCAACTGGGCTTGTTCTATTGAACCTAACAAACTGTAAAGAGCTTCAAAGGACTTCCAGGTGGGATTTGTAATTTGGCATTCTTGAACTTACTACTTTCTCGATCGCTTCAAAGCTTGAAAGTTTGCACGTAACTTCGGAAATTGTGCAAGGTTAAGGAAGCTCCACGCAAATTCTAATTCCTTTAAGAAGATTACTCCGACCTGCTTGCTTAAAACACGGAGCGGTGGAAGCCGGAAAACACAAACCAATAAGAGACTCCGATAGTGAAAGAGATGGAAGCTCGGGCGCAAAGGTTGGATTATATGAGTCCTGGCCACACCGATCCACTCCTATCTCGCTCATCTTTGATATTTCTTTTCTTCCCGACTCTAAAACCCTGTAGCTATGTTTTTACCCAGATTGAATTTGAAGTAAAAGATATTCGCATAACTCCTCCATCACAGATCGAAACTAACACCTTCATTTCTCGCATTTTTTTCAATTAATCTTTATTCGCTGATTTTATTTATTTATTTTGATTGTTAATTCGGGAGATTATAAGTAAAAGTATCTTTCTTTTTTCTCCAATATATACGCGACTAGCGGATTTTTGTACATCTTTGTCAGACAGGATCGGAAATGGCGCACGAGCCACCAATGGGAATTGGCCTGCTTTTCGGCGGTCAAGTCGCTCAAGATTCCGCATTAAAAGTTGGTTTTGTGCCAAGTAAAAAGAGTTAAGAAAAGAAAGAAATGAAGAACTCCAATCGAGCCGATTATTTGTACCGATTCATTTTAGTGAAGTACTGCTTTATTTTTAACGACGTGTTTAAAATGAATATTCATGGCTTCATTTTATTTTTGGGGCCTTAGATTTTGTGTTACAAAGGTGAGTCAGTTTAGTGCTAATCATGTCGCCATCCCCACGGAAGTGAGCATTTAATTGGTGTAAATTAAGCTTCCTCCTTACAACAATAATCGCGGTTTTGGCTACCGAGCGTGGGATCAGAATTAGCATGAATTTGCATGCTAATTTCTTCTTAAATCGCCCTAGTGAAACTGGTGGAATTTATCAAATTAAACTTATAGTCGCTTTTGCGCCTACCATTTCCCCTTTCTTTCTCGTTTCGCAAAACCAAACCTGAGGTTATGAAAATTCATTTGGTCGTGCTGGTATTTTGAAGATTTGAAATGCTGGTGAATAATTATATTATAAAATGAATATAAAAAAGTAAGATTTTGGTTTAATATCTAGGATGGAGTCAATTTCTCCGCTTTCAGATGAGAAGGCCTTGCTCAAGGATGCCATCTTGCACTCCAAAGCTACTTCACATCAATAGATTATCATAAGCGTTGATCTTTCAACAACACTTGAAATAAAGAAAATGGCGGGTGTATTTTATTGATTCCAACCTTCACTCATCTTGTTGTTCAATTTTTGAAGATATCTTGATTATTTTGTCTCGGATCACTGAAGACTGGAAGAGCAAAGGAGTCTCACGCAACTGACAAGTCCCGAATGAGGGAAGATGTGATTTCCGCATATAAACAAAGCCATTAGAGCAATTAGGAGCAAATTGTACATCGAGAAAAGCTTCATGATTCATCAGAAAATCCTGAGAAACACTGAAAGTATTAATCTATGAACAAGATGTAGATGGGTTGGCATTTATTTCTTCAAGCCAAGATCCGCCTGAACATGTTCCGCATTATGAAAAGGAAGATAGTACTATTACGCGAGGTTTCTCGATCCAACACAACTTCCGTCACAATGATGCGACTGGCGAGAAACGTTGAACTAAAACTAGAGATACGATGCATTTCACACCGTGAGGCAATAACGAGATGCCGTACAACATGGTGAAAGAAGTGCTGGGATGTCGAGTCGATGGAGCCAAAAATAAAAGTTCCACAAGGAGCGGGAGGATACCATGACTAATGGGCATCTTTTGTTTTCTCTGCTAATTTATGGCTCACAGTATAGAAGCAAAGCAGCGTATTCTAGGAATTTTACCAAGTGGCCGAAAGACGAGAAGAACAAAGCAATTCCCATCACAAAATGGAGGTTTCATGTCGCACTTCAGAATGTTACATCTCCCATGCCGGTTGTTTGTCCTTACAAAATATTTTTACTTGTTCTCCACACATAAATGCTTTTCCTATAAAACCTAAGTCATATATCCATTGTCTCAAAGTGAACAAGAGTAATCGCATGGTACCTTACTTAGCCAGTACAACCCAAACTCACAGACCCATTCCTCGTTCCAATCAAAGGAAAATGTAGTATTTTCATTTTTAAACCTAGAAAGTAAATGAATAGCATCATATATAGTAACCGACATGCAAGAAAATGTGTTGATAACTCGTCTAAAAAATGACACGCTTCATCCATGATTTGGAAACCATAGGACTGGATTATGAAAAGATTCTTCAATGACAATAATATTCCTGATTAAGTCTTTATTTTGCTTCACTTATGTGTCGTGGATGCTTATTTGTTCCATTTACGTGGTCGCCATGCAAGAAATGAGATTAGCTTGGATATGGCATTTTTCATGATCAGGTTCTCGAATTATATGCAAAAGTCACACACTTATAGCCGGATAGTGTAAAATGGAGTCTCAAGATATCGAAGATCACTATATCATATGCAAGTAGATTATCATCGTGGTCCAATGATATTGATGATGCTTTTTGTACTGGAGCACTCAAAGTAGCCTACCATCCCTATTAAATATACTTTTTCATTCGCTCCTTGTTTTCAAAGGCTCTTCTTTGTCTCTTATTATTGCCCCTAATTAATTTTCAGGTGTGGATAACAAACTGTATACAAATAAAATGATTATAGTATTTGTATTCTATGAGCATATTCTTCATCTTATTTAATATTTTGTGTAAAAAAATTATCTTGAACTTTGATATTTGAGTATGCCAAAAAAAAAAATTGGCAACAGGGCAACTAGAAAAGAATTCCGAGCACCAAATCCCGCGTCGAATGAAGTAATAGTGACGCAGGTGTAGTCGCCAAAGGAGAATGTTTAGACGCCACCTAATGAACATGAATCCTGAAAGAGTGTCTATTTCAGGGCCTCGGGGTAGTCGGGATCAAGATTTGTAATGCTTCAGATCGCTTTCCTCGGCAAGGCATTTTTAATTTTACTTTCTAATACTCCGTTTTCAAGCGAGAACACAGATCCAAATTTATAGCGAAGAAACAAGGAGCTAAATGGACTGAGGTTTTTGTTATTTGGGACTGCTCTTTTTTCTTCAAATTTAACTTTCATAATGAAAGAGGAGATTTCCACCTGGATTGGAATACCTACACGAATTCAAACAGGCTAAAGGTCCTGCCTCACACCGCTACGATGCTCGCAGAACAAATGGTGGATACATGTAGACGATAAATTCTAACCTAAATCGTATCCTAAATGTAATCATTCTTCTCAGACAGAGCCTCTTCACCCTTTTATCCTAAGTTTGTTGTACTCCAGGAAGGGTTTGCAAGGTTAGAAAGAAAGAAGAGGTGGGACTCAGTGGAGAGACAAGCCTCGCTCTCGATAACTTGGAAGAGTTCCGTGAAGAAGCAGGCAAACGATCAACACGTGCGCACGGAGACATTGAGCTCAAGGACGGCAATCAACTAAGCCGCTTAGCCGGTGGTCAAGAGATACCTAGTGTCAGGATATGAGATTAGCTGTAGTTGCGCCTCATGTCAGTTGGGGAGAGAACAGTAAACCATGCAAGCAATTCGACATTCGGATGAGTTACTTTATTGTCCCTATATCGAGGATACGAAACCCTTCATTATATTCATTATTCGATTAGCAATTTAATTACTATCTTGTTGTTCAGGAAAGACTTGATAAGGGTCAAATGCAAAAGTCCTGTGGTTGCTTCGAATGGACTGATGGTGTTGATTTAGTAATTTAATTTGTTATCTTGTTGTTCAGGAAAGACTTGATAAGGGTCAAATGCAAAAGTCCCGCTGTCGTTTCGAACGGACTCATGGAAACAGTGAGCAAGAAAAAAGTAAAAATTTTTCAAGATTAATATCCACTATGGTGGTGCTTCGTGCCAACACATGGTTTTTATGAAGGTCCTGGTGTTCATTTAATGTAATTACAATCCTTCTAATGGTTTGCTTTTTGTGTTTATTACTTATTTGGAAACCCGTGTCCGGCTCCTTCAAGGGCAAGTGTAACAATTTGAAGAAAGGGGAAATGTCAGAGGGTACAAAAGAAATTGGGCTGTACTGTAGGCCTTCGGGACGGTTCGGCATGCCTTCTAGCCGGGTCGCCCGAGGAAAAGAATTTGGTATTCGACTCGCTAAACCCAAAGAATTTCCTCCCAAGAGAGCCGAACTGCACGAAGAAGAGTATCGATGTCGGAAATCAAGGTACGCCGTGATTTTCGCTTTCTCCGTCAGAATTCTTTCATTCTTCAGCCTCGTGGGTCGTTTCTCCTTCGCTCTTCTTCTTCTTCCTTCTCTTCGACGTGGGTAATGGGATGGATCAATGTCTGGCTCGTGCGAGGAGATTGGTGGAAAGTGCGTGTCTAGACTGGCGTTTATCTAGATAAGTGGGGAAGTCGATGATGTCAGGTGGGGATTTTATGAGGCTTTTAGTCCGTGAGACTGGAGGTTCGGTCACCGTCCCTTCGAATGGTTAGGAATGCCAACCGTGGGTTTAGATTATGTATTTACTGATTAGTATTAATATCTGTCTTTCTTTTCTTTTTCTTTCTCGAGGACAAAAACCTGCTTTTTAGAATAGCAAGAATCTAACTATTGTGTCATTGATTTTAAACAATTTTTAAGAACAAAAGTCTATTCTTTAATTACATGGCCAAATAATAATAGAGCTGCAATATGAATATGGGTCACGGCAGGGACTAAATCCTTATTTTAGCATGAGTGGTTGGATATAAAATTCTAAGTTCCAAATAAATTGCAAAATCACCGGAGCCAAGTTGCCAGGTTTCATGGGCTTTGGCCTCGATTAACTGGATTCGGGGGTTCAAGTGATCTTCGCTTTCTAAATCTCTTTCATTATAAGTAGGATTATTATGATGATTTGTTTTTCCTTTTTAACCTTTAGATTACTTATATGGAAGTGCACTAAGTAATGTGAGTCGAAAAGGTATACATTCGTTATATTTACATTCCTTCGGATGTGGGTTGTTTTAAATAATCATGATTTCTATTTAAATTTAACAAGAGAAATCGATGCCTCGAAATTTAGAGCTGCAAGAGGAAAAATCTGACTACAAACAAATAATAATAATAGCATCTTTTTTGGGGCCGCAATCCTCGTTAAAATAACCTTCCCATCTTCATGAATATCTTCCATAAGAGTTTGGTTTAACCTTGGCCACATGAATTGCAACCAAGTTTGTATTTACTATCCCTTGAGTTGCAATTTAACTCTCTTTTTGGGTTTAGATATCTCATATATCTTACATTTTGAAAGAATTGACCCATTTTTTGTTTGGCGAAGTCATGGATTGAAGAGGTTATTTGGTATCTAACAATCAATTATCATTCGGTTGTTATGTATTCAAAGCTCTGATGAGTGTAATATAAATTGTATATCTTGCTAATCATAAGGTCTTTAATTGTTTATAGAGAGTCTAATTTTTAACGATAAGCTATGTACAAATAAAAAAATATTTCATAATAAAGTAATTATAAATGAAGTGCAATGAACCAATGTAACGAAAGTAAATTACGAATTGGAAAGTGCAATTGCATGAGTGGAGTTGGAAAATGTATATATTGTTATATTTATTTACATTATTTTGATAGAGTTGTATTGGAATAATCATGATTTTATTTAGTTCTATCTTTGAATGAAGAAAATGATAGACAACGAAAACAAAGAATGCTTTCTAAATCTGGTAAATCATTTAATGCTTTGAAGAGGTGATTAATAACTTTTCCTTTTTTTCATATTGTGTCAGTGATGTGTGTGAAGTATTAGTGAAGTTGATAAGCATCTCTCATTAGGTGTGCACATTAATGCAAATTAGTACTATAATTATTAACCATTATTGTTTTACTCATATAAAAATATTAATTATTGTAATATTTTCTTAATATTTAATATTTATAAAAACAATAATGAATTTATAATAGCATTTTAAGATTCTACTTTTTTTCTTTATCTTTCTTAGAATTGATAGGACAAATAGGATTTTCCGTTAGTATAATAAGACTTACCTACTAAAAAAACAGAAAATAAAGAAAAACTTAGGTCTTGGAATGGTAGCTAAATAAGGTCTTTGTCGTAAATGATTTTGTCACATCAATCAGCGATCCTTTATAATTTATATTAAGTGTTGACGTGGTATTACCAAAGACCCACACATGATGCGGCCTTGTGGGCCTCTTTCCCTATCTTTTTGTTCTTACGGCAGCTACCATATGGACCCACCCACACTAACGACGGTCGTACCACCAGTCAGGTCGACCCAATTTTTTAAAATTTTTATTTTTAATTTTTAAAATTCAACATTTATTTTTAAATATAAGTAGAATTAATATATAAATATTTATTTAAAAAAATTCAAACGTTTAAATATATTTTAAATATTTACTTCAAGTATAGATAAATATATTTTATTTTATTTTACATGTATTTTCTTTTAAGATAAATAAAAGAAAATATGTAAAAGTGAAAATAACAAATACATTGAAAATTAAAATTATTTTATATATTATATTAAGCTTTATTTCACTCTTTTTCACCCTTATATGAAATAATAATAATTTAATAAATAAGTAAAGTAATAAAAAATATTTATATATATTTATATATTTATTTATTTAATTGCACTTAACGGAGCTAATAACGGTCGTTAGCTGACATGGAAAAATCGATAGGGACCTTATTGAGCCTACGGTTTTATAACGTTAAGGCGGTCGTCTAAAATAGAGGGAGTTAGTTGCACTTTGTGAAAACTCAAGGGGAATTTTTGTACCTTTTCCCAAAAATAGGGAGACCATGTTTGGTTTCTAATTCTAAAAAAACTGAGAACACAACAAATAATAAAATAAGATAACAAGAACTCATCAAAAAAAAATAAAATAAGATAACAAGAGTTTTTAGAGAACAAAAAAAATGATGTTTTTTGAGTTTTCAAGAACATTCTTTGAGTTTTCAAGAACCTATTTGGTTTCCAATTTTGAAAAACACAAAAAACACTAAAATAAGATAACAAGAAGGGACTTGGATAACACCAAAATAGTGTTATCTTGGTTTTCAAAAACAGTTTTTTAAGACAGGAATCAAACAGACTCTATTATTTTGGGAATCTTATATTATGGGTTGCTTATTTATGTTTATTTAAAAATATACCCTCCATGATAGAGGTTTTTTGGTAGATTTGGTTTTCGTTAATCTCAAATGATAATTAAATAAAACAATATAACTTCGATAATTTTTAATTATTTAATTTCCAATAATAAGGATTAAGGCGTTGGAACTTGGAAGGAGAAGAGATTGAGTATCAAAAGCAAGTCAACAATTTGATGGATGCGTATAATTGAAGTAAACCATTTCTCCATTATTTTTGAGAAGTTTCCTGGAAAGCTCATGGAAAAATATGGAAAACATATACATCCATCTCTTGTTATTTACTTTTTTTATCATTTAACATGTTTTTAGTTAAAGTCCAAGTCAAAGTCATTTATATTATTTTATATATTTAATAAAATAATATAAATTATTTTTTATTGTTACTTGCCAAATTTAAATTGAATAGTTTCATAATACAACACGTGAAAAATTAAAAACATAAAAAAATTGGACATATATTTTAATTTTATATTTAATAAAAAAATTAAAAATAATAAATTTATATATTTAAAAACATAAAAAAATTTATCGACTTTCGAAAATATTTTTGTTTTGTACAAAACAATAAAGAGAATTCTAAAACTATTTTTATCTTGACAAGTACCTTTTAGTCAACCCAGCGATAAAATCAATAACTACAATAAAATTTAGTTTATTAAAATCTCAAAAAATTAAGCATTAAATTTCAAGGAACTTCAAAAGAAAGTTAAGACCACGGATTTATTAAAAAAAAATGAAGCGTAAATAAATATATATATATATATATATATATATATATATATTTTTTTTTCTTTTCTTTTGGAATTTGTGGGACGGCATCGATGTCGGATTCCAGTTATTTTGCATTTCACTCGTAGACTCGAGTCAAGACTTTTTATTTGCAACGTAACTTCGATCTTGTTTCCCGCTCTTTTCCTTATTCATGACGACCACTTCACTAATTTGTACAATGTCACTTTCTTCAAATTTTTCCTTTCAAAAATTAATTTTGGCTTTATTTTATTTCTTCCGGTTAATTAATTAACATCTTTGAATTTTGTTAATTTTTAGGGATTATGTGGTCTAATCCTTGCAACCAAAGTTAATCGAGGCTATAGGATTATTCATCCCACATTAAACATGAAATAAAATAACTCAATTAGAATTAATTTTTTCGTAATGAAAAACGTTAGCAACTACATAACTTGTTTTGTTATTGTTGCAAAATTAAACAATAAACAGAAAGAAAATAAATAAGAAAAATCGCTAAAACACATTGATTTAACTGTTTTTGCTAATCTAACCTACGTTGACAAATAGGGAGAGTATTTCTATTGATTTAGGTATTGAAGTACACAGTGAAATCACTAAGCTTACCAACATTTATAAATACCCTTATTTTTCTCTCAGTATTTTTTCTTGAAGGATAACCCTTTTGGATTAAAATGTTATTTTCTGAAATTGTAAGTATTTTTGTTAAAACGATGTCAAAATTGATAAGTAGATTAGATTTCAAATTTGATTTTAAGATGTTTTAATCAAATCATGATTTTGAACTGATTAGTAGGAGCGAGGTACATGGAACTCACGGTTTTTTGAGATTTTCTATAAGTACGGCTTATTTAGAAAATAATATATAAAATACGATGTTTAAATATTTCTAATTCTATGACCGAGTTTTTGTGATTAGGAAAGAGATGTTTGAAAATCGTGTTTTTAAATAAGCGAGATTTGCTGAAAATGTTTTGAATAAACAATTTCTTCGATCTTTCAATTCTTCAATTTAGAAATCGTCTTTTCAAAAGACTATTCCTTCAAAATATGAGAATACCGTCTTTTGAAAAGACGATTTATTCAGTTTCAATATCGTCTTTTTTCTTTTATTATTTTTCTTTACATCGTCTTTTGAAAGCGATTTCTAATATTATTTTAATTTTTAATTTTTTAAATTTTGCAACAACTTTTTGTTTATAATTTAATAATAAATTACTATATTATGAGCGGATCCGTATACACACGAAAGACACCTTTAGGCATACACACTCAAAACTAATCTCATTAAAGTGAGATGGACCTGAGGAGGTAAAAGTTCTACCCACATACTCTATTTGTATTTCCAGGCTCGAACTCGAGACTTCTGATTAAGTTATAAGAGACCCCGACCATTTCACCAATATGTTCGGTGGTATATATATGTTGATGTTAATATCAATTAAATTTATATTTGTCATTATTCATATATTATAGGATTAAAATTATTTTAAATTATTTGCTCAAAAAAATATTATTTAAAAAGAATCATTTTAAGTTATGGTTATTTTTATAAATATATTTTATCTTTATCTTAATATTTAAATATTTAATGTATTATTTTCTTCAGTAAAGAATAAAAAATATATAACATATATATAATGATCATTTTTGTTGATTGCAAAGTTTGTGAAGGGCTGAAATGAATGCAAAGTTTGCAAATAAAAAACAAGAGATGGATGTGGGGATAAAAAAATCTTATTGCCATCCTTATGGGCCTAAAAATGTGGTTGTTGGATTGAGATTGGGGTTCCGGTCTGTAATCCTTCCATCGAAGAGAGCGAGAGGGTGACACCGGTGTTCTCCACCACTTCCGAAACTGAAGGCCACGACCCGGGCCATGAGCGACTCACCTTGGAATGGGCAAGCTAGATGATCGGAGCTAGAGGGATTAGATCTGTAATCTTCATTGAGAAGGGCGAGAGGGTGACAGGTGTCTCCGCTACTTTAGGAGCAGGTACGACCCGGTAGTCGACCCGACTCCTACTTGGAATGAGCGAACGGATGATCAGGCTTGGGGGTTCGATCGCCAATCCTTGCCAGAAGGGCGGGAAGTGAACATCGACCGAGACAGGAGCCTGGGCCGGCGGTGAGCCAGGCTCTGCCGAACGACCCGAGCGGGATCACGGAGCTTAGGGGTTCCAGGTCTACGTAATCCTTCCATCGAAGAAGCGGGAAGTGTTTCACTCGACTTTAGGAACTTTGGGGCCACGACCCGGGCCGTCGAAGCTGCGACTCCACACAGACGGGGCAAACTGGATGATCTGGTCCCCATAAAACCCTACTACTCCCGACAAACCAATCTTCAGCATTCATTACCCTCACTCGGGTTCTGAGCCCACATTACTAGACCTGGGTGATAACATGATCTTCTAGGTATGTATTTTTACAAATGTTGATTCCTTTTATTTATTTCAGATGTGGATTTTAAGAAAAATGGGCACGCTCGTGTTTGTGGAACGACTTACTCGCCCAGTAATTTAGGGCACCAATTGCCACTTTCCTAACGAGCACTGTTTAGCTTGTGTAAGCCTCGACCCCCGACATATTTTTATTTGTATAATTCTGGCCCAGACTCACCAAATACGAGGCTTCTTTTCCGGGTTCCTCACATGAAAGTCCTCTGGATTTTTCTAGCCTTTGCACAGGACACAAAGGGATCAGGAAGCGACTATGAAATAGATAGGGAGGATCGACAGGGTGCTTACGATCGTGTAACTCTTCCCCCTTTTGGAGATATATTGAAGCTTCCAGTGACAATCATATGAACCTTTCTCGATGGTATCGAATCCTGTGACTTTGCCACAAGGGTGTTGAATCATTAGTAGGAAGCAAAGCGGGCACGACCTAACTCGGGTTGTCGGCCTCATCATCACATGCAATATATGTGTGTATAAAATTTATATGTTTGTAAGTTATTCTTTTGCTCTTATAATTTATATGTTTTTAAGTTATTCTTTGCTCTTGCTTTTAAGGAAGTGAAGAGGTTGACCTCATTCTCGCTTATCAGGTTTAGAGGCGATAGGCTTCACCGGGTAAGCCTTTACATTATTCTTTGAAATTTTGTTCAAAATCTACCAAATCCAACCTTTGGCATACGAGGAAGGATTAAATATAGTACATTTATGATGACTAATTTCAATCACGATGATTGAAATCTCATCTCTGATGGATGAAATACATGTGAATCCATACATGGGTCTTGGGTGCGAAATCTTGCTCACTTCTCCGTGCCTCATAGCCATCTTACTAAGCTGCGGGAGGGACAAAGAGTATGTGATTTACTCTCTTTTTCGAGAATCTTGTGTGATAATTAATGAAATTGATCTAAGTGTTTATTTCTGAGATATTTGAAACGAATTAGTGGATGTCGATTCTCAGATTACTTAAAAGAACTCCCGATTTTGAAGACCATAAATCTTGAGGTGTTGGTTCTCGAAGGATGTACAAATTTGCTTGAGATTCACCCATCCCTTGGATACTTATTGCAAACTCATTTTGTTGGTGAAGCGCATAAACCTTGAGCATCTTCCAAGCATCGTAGGTTGGTATCTCTTGAAACCCTTATTCTTCACGGTTGCTCAGCTAAAGTTAGACCAGGAAATTTGCTCTAACAGACCTTCCAACTTGTTGGTCAGAACATGGAAATGTTCAAGAGAACTCAAGGAATTTGGACCGCATAGGTGAGTTAATTCATATGATTCCACCATAAGACATCTACCTTCTTCCAGTGTTGTCCTAAGAAGTTCATATTTTACTAGTCCCCATTGTGCCTTAGCCTCACTGATCCGTCTGAACTTAAGTGGAACCCCCATCATTCACCTACCTTGTAACTTAGAACGACTTTCTAGGCTGCAAAGGCTTGAGGTGACAAATTGCACAAGGCTTCAGGCATTGCCAGTGCTTCCATCAAGCATAGAACAACTGTATGCAAGTAACTGCACATCAGGAACTTCATCGTCCTGAGTCATTTTGCAAAGCTTTGGATTTGCGAGGTGCTTTATTTGGTAATTGCTTGGCCCGAGGAAGTATCAAAGTAAGATGGAGTATCTTTGCACAAAGTGTGGCATCTCATGTTTACCCAACTACATGGAGATCCATTTATGACCATGTAAGTTCTCTTTTGGTTTCATATCATAATTTCCACATTTCTGCAGAAATGCTACTGTCAATGTGCCTTCATGATTTTTGCTTGTCCTAATTATGAACCAGTGAATATGTTTTCCATTTTGTTTTTCTTGTTTAAAAAAAGGAGAATGTGTATTAACACGACAACGATCTGAAACGATCTGAGGACCACCGCAACATTGAAAGAGATACCTGACATTGAGAGATATGTATCAATAAAAATGTCCTATTACCATTTTATCTTCTATTTTAATTTCCTTGTAAAATCATCCTCATTTCTAAATCTTGCCCCTTAAATTTTATCTATGTGCTTTAAAAAGAAATTCAGTGAAAAAAGTAAGAAAGTATAGATCTATCCATAGAATATTTATACAATTAATTGCATTACATGTACATTAATATAATTATATTACATAAATATAATAAATATAATATTTTTTATTATCTTCATGATAAAATTATTCTAATATTAAACGAATATTATTATTAATACTTAGAAATAATGTTAGAAAATATTTATGTGTAATGTTGAAGATCATAAGAGCTTGTTACGATCGTATATACCATTGTATTCAAAGATTATTATACTTGAATAAGTAATTGTGTATCTTCCATAAGTGAATATTACAGTTGTAATACATTTAGGTATACTTATGTGTATAATTTGTAATTTTCGATTTTTAGGACAATTTTAATTCTTTCATCTTTGTTGTTGTTGTTGTTGTATATAAATATAGGGTTGTTCTTACAGTCAATGAAGTAAAATTTTCTCTACATGGTACTGACTCCTTGGGATTTTCTTTTCAATCTTTTCATTTGTAGTACCTTTTTCCTTATTTTTTGAATCCTATTTCAACGCCATGCTTCATTGCCATTTCAAGGCACTTATTTATGATGAGATTGTTGACTACTCTAACAATGTGAATCCTCCACCAGACATTTTTTAGAACAATGAACAAGAACATTAAATGATGTATCTAGATGTAGGAAAAACTTGACTTATGAGGGACTAATCTTTTGGAAACTCTATGTAAGCCCTCAACGTTGAGTAAACGTTTGGATTTCAAGGTTGGTTGAGATTTCAATGTTGGCAATGAACAAATTAATCTTAACAAGGTGAGATTGAGGATTTTTAAAATTTCTTGGGAACCATTAAAGTCGTCATAGTACTTGCTCGCTCCTCAGTTCGATAAAATTCCCATTGTCTTACTTTTTCGTCTTGGATAAGCCTTCCCTAGGTTATTTTTTTTTTATTAGTAAAAAACAAATATTATAAAGATAGGAAAAGTACCCAGGAGTACACAGGTCGTGAACAAAAGGAAGCCAAAAAAAAAAAACCATACGGAAACAAACCCAGCTACCTGCTGACAGTGAGGAAGTGAGTAGACTAAGTGAACCTAGGTTGTTGGGTCATTGACTCAAGACCTATAGATCATGTGACTCATTCCTGATTATAATTCATTTCCCCGTAGCTAGGATCTTTGTGGGATCTTTTACGCCCATTGTTGGCTCAAGCTGGGTTTTCCCCTTGACGGTTCGCCAAACCCTCCTTGCTTGGCAAAGAACTAATCTCGGCAAAAAAAGTAGGAGAATATGGATGGTAACCCCTCAAAATGGTTACAAATGTTATCATCCACCTACTCGAAATTTTTTCTGTCTCTTATGATATTTCCTTTGTGAAGATGAAAGCCGCTGTAATCATTCTTATCTTCAACTGGAGACTTCATTCATAGAATTACAAATGTAGGAGATTTATCCTTAACTTGACTTACCCCCATCTCTGTCTAAATCCCCACAATCATAATCATCCGTATCCTAAGTTAATCCTGGCATTCCTGATCATCCATATTTGAGCACCCACAAATTCCTAAACCAACAAGTTAACATTAAACTGGTTCAGCTACACTAGACTCACTTTGATTTAATCAAGGAGGAAAACAACCATCAAAAGGGACTACATACAAATCGAGAGTCATAACCAACCACTTCTGTTGGGTAAATGATCTATCTTTTCCTAATTTTGTTGACAATCTGATCAAAATGCACTTTATTCTTGTTAGAAAAGTGTGGAAAACTGAGTATATGTTAGGAGGAATAAGTTAGTGGTTTGGTTTTTTTGAATTTGTTTCCTTATATATTGTTATAGCATGTAATTACTTTACTTATAGGATTTGTATATAATTAGGAACTTTAATTACAGAGTTTGTAACATATTAGGAATGATAGATTAACTTCCATATTGTGTGTTGTCCTCCTCTTGTATTTACGAATGGATTGAATCAATGAAAGAAAAAGTTTTTCATTCACAAAAGCTTCATGGTATCACGAGCCACCTTTGGTACTTTAGGAACCCTAGAAAAAATCTTTTAGGTCAAAATTCCGAGCCTCTGGTCGAGCATGGCGGGTAGAGGCACCAAATTCGGCCACTTGGATGTATTAGTTAAGGAAATGAAGAGTGACTCTGACCTCACAATTGTAGAAAATGTTTCATTCCCGATCAACAGCCACGAATCTTAATGGGAATAATTACGAAGCGATGGTCTAGCTTGGTGTTTATGTTTAATCGACGAGGAAAAGGGAAGGGCGAGTATTTGATTGAAGATTACTCCTCGAGCTGAAGTGCCTCCTATGAAAAATAAATCGGGAGAAAACAATATGGTGAAGTCTTGGTTGATCAATTCAATGGTTAATGAGATTGGAGAGAATTTTTGGCTTTATGAGACAACGGATGAAATTTGGGAGGTTGCTCATGAATTCTACTCCACCAGAGACAACACTTCAGCCATTTTTGAGTTCGAATCTGTAATTCATGACTTGCGGCAAGGGAGTTTGAATGCCACACAGTATTATAATGCCTTTTCTCGTCTTTGGCAACAACTTCATACCTTTGATGAGCATGGTTGGGAGTGTCCAGGAGATGCCTAGAGATACATACGGGTTGTTGAGAACAAGAGAATCATCAAGTTTCTTGTTAGCTCAATCAAGAACTTAGATGAAATTCGAGGTAGATTAGGGAAGTGTTTTCAAAGGTTTGAAGGGAGGAACAGGAAATGAGTGATACTGAGGAGATGTGCCAAGTCTCGACAAGCTAGAATTCATCGGCCTTGGTACGCAAAGGAAGTGGTGTGAAAGCAAGATTAAGAAAGGAAGACCGTGGTGTGGACATTGCGGAAGACTAGGCCATACCCGTGAGACATGTTAAGAAGATTCATAAGTGAGCCCGATGATTGGAAACCGGCTAATGGAAGTGAAGAGAGTCGTGAAAATGTAGATTTACTCTTGATGAGTAAAATTACATAATCCATCCCATTTAGCGAACGGATAGAAGCTTTGGAAAATGTTTCGGAAGATTACTAATCAAAAGCAAACACCCGCAATGAGTTCATTAGGCACTTAAAATTGATTACACACTTGCATGTTCAATGCAAATTTCGATCCATAATGATGTGGATTGTGGATTCAGAGCCTCGAGATCATGAGACGGGAAAATCTTTATTAAGAGGACTATAGCCCATCTGAGAAACTTAGCTGTAAATATAGCATATGGCTCATTCTGAAAATGAGGATGTTGATTCGGTTTATCGGCGATAAACTTGTGTTACAAGCAGTGCTTTATGTCCCTAAATTCACTTGTAACTATTTTCGGTGAGTAAATTGGTGAAAGATCTTAATTGCGTGCTAAGTTTACCTCAGATTTATGTGAATTCCCGGATTTTGGACTTGGAAGTAATTAGTTGTCTTTAGGATGTCGTCGAGGGGCTCTACATCGGCTTCCAGGCTAATGGATCTCCCTCTGAGACAAACACCTGTGAGGGCAAGTCTATTAGTTGAGTCATGTTTGATTCGATAAGGAGAATGAAATTATGTTGTGTCATTATCGTCACAGGACACCCAATTTCTTGTATCTCGAAAGTTGTTTTCCTTCATTGTTATCGATAAAATCGAGTTGTTTCGTTATGGTGTATTAGTTTTCTAAAGCATTCTCGCACTCCTTGTCATGGCTGGCCTTAAGTCATCACATCCATTCTCATTAATTCATAGTGATGTATGGGGGCTGTTGGCGTATCATTATTGATAGAACCCTTGTAAAAATAAAATCATAAAGTGTCGACACAGTGGCCGTAGTGGATCTTTTACCTTGGTGTCTATCACTTATGTAAGAGTCGTGTTTATAGAATATAAGGAAAGGTAGACCTTGTAGTTAGACATCAAGCGCCTTTGAAGATTCTTCGTTGAATTAAGCGAGGTGAAGATACGGTATTATTCTCTACGTGGGAAGGAAGTATAAAAGGATGAAATGTGATCATTCTGGTTGTAGTCTAATTTGGAGATCATCTATAGGAGCCTAGTTGGAAAAGAAAATATTATGTATGTATAAGGGAAAGAAATCACTTAGGTGTGGAAAGGAAAAATATTTTATCTCATGCATAAGGAAGGAAATCAACCGGTGATGGTGATCATATAAAACAGTTTTGGAATTATGTGGATTTAGTCAATATGAAGAATCTCATATTCATGCTTAAATAGGAAGAAGATGCCTTTCGGATCATCGATTAAGCGCCTGAAGCGGGGAGGTTGTCTAGAGGAGCTGTTATTCGGAGAAAGAGTAGCTACAGGTACTGCTCGTGAGCAGTACACTTACTCTACTTGGGATGGAGTGATTGGGCATCAATGAACCCAGATGCGTATGGGGAATAAGGAAAGCTCATTTCAATGTTTCTCTAATAGGATAGTTAGGAGGCATTTGTGAAAGAGGAGCCCTTGTCTCACTTAAGTAACTTGTAATCTAATTGATAAATAGTGAAACACCTTGCATTTAGAGCTCGGCCGCGGGCGTAGGCAATTGCTAGCCGTAACCAATCCATATCTCCCTTCACCATGTGTGTGTGCGCATAATCTTTACTTTAACCTTTTATCTTATTATTTTTCCGCAGTACTCAAATCTTGGCTGCATTACAAAGGGTTAAGCGTCTCAGTTATGATAGTGCTTTACCGGTTGATGCGGCATTTAGGTAGACCTTTGTCACCAACTCACAATCTATTTTATTTCAAGGGCATCTAGAATAAAAAATATAAATGTTATTCAGATGGTTCGTTCCTTTGTGGATGCATACTTATACAACTTGGTTGTTTCGTGAAAAACCAGGAGATTTGCATCATTTTCAAAAAATTCAATACCATGATCCAAACTGATTTCAAGCCAGGTCAGTGCAGGAATTGATAATGAAGATATTTTGAGAGTATCTTGAGAGAGTATTTTTCAAAACAAGGGATAATCCATCAAAGCTTCGTAATGTTGATACCTTAGCAAAATGGAGTAGCGGGCGTAACAGACACATCCTAGAGGTTGCTTTGTCTTATGTTCACCCTGAATGTCCTAAACATTTCTAGACGAAGCGGTTCTTACTTCAACTACCTGCACATCAGCCGGATGCCATCTCGAATTAGGGATAGCGTGGAATGGAGTCTTTCGGAACCCCCGCCCACGCCAGTCTAATAGAGACGGAGTTTAGAACATAGTTATCCCGGGTATATGGCGGGTTTGGGTTTAATATTTAAAAACAGTGTCGGGTTAAGTCGGGTTAAAGGGAATTATAACATTTACCTTTGCCAGCCACGAATAAAAATACTTATTTATTTACCCTTTATTTATAAATATAATCTTTTCTTCTTTTAGGTTTTCTCTTTCATTTTAGGGTTGTCGTTTTCACTCCTGTGTGATCCATCCGTGTCGTTGCAGCACACTTGCAATGACACCTTCAGTTGAAGAAGTCCTACAAAAACTGCTAGAACTTGGGGATTTTAATAGATCACGAAACAGAACAACACCATGGATAGAGCTCTTGTGTCCATCTTGGCATGTCGTAGACGCGCGCCATCAGAATCCGCCAGCTTAGTAAATAAATGCAACGTTGAGCCTTCTCAAATTCGGCCGCAATTAATGGATGACTAAAAATCAATACCCTGTACAGTCATTTCAATGGTGGTGAAAATCTTTTTTTTTTTTCGTTCTTCTTCTACTGACAATCCATTTTTTTCTTTCTTCTGAAGCAATTTTTCTTTTTCTACTTTTGATGGATGCGTTCGAAATGTATGGCGGTGATTTTTTATTTGTATTTGGGTATGGATTGTGTTCTTGAATTATATGTTGAATTTGGAGTATTGATTTGGGTATGGGTTGTATTTCACGAAAGATTTCTTTTGACATTTAAGAATTGATGTCGATTTTCCTGCATAAGATTTTAACTTTTTATGGTTTTTGCATCTTTTGAAGTCAAAAATCATGTTTGGTTGCTGAGAAAATAGAGAATGAAGAGGGGAAAGAGGAAAGGGAAATCAATGATCCGAGTCGGGGCCAGAGGGTGGGAGGCAGGAGTTTGATTATGGTTTCATAGCAGGGGATGGGAAACACATGTCTTGCCGGACTGGTTGGGTATGGGACGGGTATGGGGAATGGTGAGTATCTTTGCGGGCGGGAATGGGATCAGGGTGCCGATCCCCATTTCACTGCCAACCCTATCTCGAGATTCTAAGGTTCCAGGCCCGCATCAGTCTTCCTCAGAATCTTTCCTCATGCTTGAGTCATGTGCACTCTTCCTTTTAAATTTTTTGGGTGTTATGTGTTTTCCATATTCCTCTGAGCTTCATAGCAAGCTTGATCCTAGAGCCCTTAGGTTCATTTTCTTAGGGTATTCACCACATTAAAAAGGGTACAAATGCTATTGTCCTAAAACTAAACGTTTTGATAGTTCTATGGATGTCATGTTTTTTGAAAACCAACCCCTTTACCCCAAATCTATTATTCAAGGGGAGAATTGCACTTAAGAATATCAGTTTTGGAAAATAGAGTCTCAGGAAATCATATCTAGTTCACAGTCGACTTTCCCATGCCCGGAGTCCTCTTGTCCCATTCCTATAGGCTATAATCCAGTTTAAGAGTCCCATTTTTGTCCTAACCCAGAGAGTGTCGACCCTGAATCATGTTCTAATGAGTGCAATGAATCATTGTGGCAACCAAAAATAGGTGAGTTTCGTTATCATCTGAGGAGATATAAGCAACAATTTGAAGGCCTACTAACCATCCTTGCATGAATTAAAGATTTTGATCGGCACGAATTTACCTGATCTACAAGGTAATTCGATCTTGGGTTAATTTAGGTTGGTGATAAGGATGATGTTGAGATAGATCACAGTGAGCATGTTTCCAAAGAAATTGATGATTGGCCTATTGCCTTGAGGAAGGGAAAGAGGACATGCATAAAGCATTCCATTCATAATTTTCTTTCATATGGGATATTATCTCCTGCTCACCATGCATTTGTTAGCTCTCTTGATGAAAAAGGCAAGATCAATTCATGGAGTCCTAAGATACCCCGGAGTGGAGAAAGGAGTTCTAGAGGGATGTTAATGCGTTAGAGAAGGAGAATGAGACTTGGGTGGTGACCAAACTACTCGCTGGAAGGAGGGTGGTGGGTTGCAGTGGATTTTCCTTTGTGAAATATAATTTCGATGGTAGTGTTAGTAGGTTCAAGGCACGGATGGTGGCAGAGGATTCACACGATCATATGGTATTGATTATCGAGAGATGTTGCTCATATTGCCAAGAAGCTGTCTGATAGAGTTTTACTCTCTATGGCATCCCAATTTTTATTGGCATTATATATATATTTTTATCGATAAAAGCGGAGTATATAGAATAAAAGAATCCAAGAGGTTCGAAAAGTACACGGGAAGTGAGCAAGGGAACCAAAGAAAAACCTACGACCCAAAAAGCGCTCTGAAAACTACCTACGCAGGCAAGCCAAAAAATCCACAAAAGAATTCGTGTTACTTAACCTGGGGTGTCAGAATTCCTGAGTGCTCGAAATTTAATTTAATTTTTGAGCGTTGGTGTTGTTGTCGGAAACACCATCATTTCTTTCTGCCGTAAAAAGTCCATAAAAGGCATAAAGGAGCAACCAACCAGATTTTTTTCTTCTTTGCCATAGGCTCACACTTAGCTAAAGGGTATGAATGACAGAGCACAGAAAGACCTAACTAGTCCCAACTGTGGTAAAAAAAAGGTCCCAAAGCATCCTGACCATCTTGCAATGAATTAACATATGGTCTATTGTCTCTTCATCCTCTTCATAGAGGCAACATCTGTTTGCAAGGGCTCTTCACGCCACGTTTAAAGCGATCGAGTGATCGCTTTTCCCCGAGAAGCTTCCCCGACGAAAAAGCTAATTTTGGGGGATCCACATGGTTCAGAATTGAGCGGAAAGGAAATTCGAGTTTCGAGGCGAGAGTCTAAGCCACTATCTGAGTCGTAGCGAGAAGTGCGCGTGACTAGAACCCTTAAGCAAAAGTTTGTTCTCAATCAGTCTGATTTTGTTCACGTGAATAGAGGATGAAATCTCACGCCCCTTTTCCATCTCGATCATTAAAGGACCTTAGAAAGGTTGGAGATTGACCCACTTCCTCCTTGATCACGCACGGATTTGCCACCATATCTTTTGCGACTAGGAGAAACATGGAGGGTGAAGAACCTGCGCCTCCTTACGCACCAAGCGTGTTTCAACTAATCCTGCTGTAGCTAGGAAAGGCATTTTGGAGGAAGAGGCCATGATTAATTGCCGAAAAAGTCTTGTTTGAACCTCTTTATTATGGTTTTGAGTGCTTTTGTGTACTTAATCATTTTAGTCTTAGGAATTGCACATTAAAGGTCCTTGATATTTTCTTGATTGCATTTTTGTGGCAAATTTTAAGTTTTGCCCAGTGAATTGTACTGAAATTGTTAGTTGATCAAGCACGAAGAATTCAGTCAAACTCAAGCATTGCCAAATCCAAGAGTGAAAGAATAGCATAAAGCAGAAGAAATTGCACCCACTGGGAATGCTTTCTACGAAACGCATTCTGCCTCCGGCTCCTTGTTCCCTACATTTTGTTTTCCTACTTGATTCTGCGCTTTTGTTATTTTATTCTGATTTTAGTTTTTCTATTTTAACTTCCCTTGTAATAGCTTTTGTTTTGGTTTTTGCCTTCCCTTACTTGAGCATCTATATAAGTCTCGGTCGTAAAAATTACAGATTAATCAATTCGTGAGAAAGCAGGGGCGGTAGTTTCGTGACACTCTTTTCCCATTTTCTTTCATTTTCTTTCTCTTTCCTCGGCTGCGAACACTCCTCGGGGATGACAACTCGAGAGGATGGTTCAACTGAACCTCTTCCTCCTTGAAGAGGAGGGTTGTTGGCTAGGGTGTGGAGGTAACTCACGGTTCCCCTGTTTTTAACATGCATTTATGGTTGTTTACGTTCTGCTTCTCATGTAGAGTTAAAATCTCTTAACTATGCCCCTCATAATGTGTGTTGGCAGCTTTTTGGGTTTAGTGGATACTTTCGACAGATCCATTGATGCTTTCAGGTTAAGTTGTCTCCTAATGGATTATTGTGGGGTAGGGTTTTGAGATGTTTTCCTTTGGGACATTTATGCCCATTTAAATGCTATGTTTCAAAAGGAAAATCATGGGGTTTAGTTTTAAAGCTAAATATGAAGATCCAGGTTGGAAATGACTTATGTCATCCACCCAGCCAGCGAGAAAAAATGCCAGGGGACATGTTGGTTGCCTTAAAACCACAAGCCAGTGGCGGAGCAAAAGTTTCTATTTTACATTTTTTTCTTATTTTATTTTTCGGCACATGAACAACCCGATCCCATGTTTTTACCCCGAACCTGAAATCAATTGAAATTAGCCATTTTTGAATCCTTTGCAAATCATTTGTATGAAGAAAACCCGTCCTGTGTTCGGCCACTAGGCGCTACTCTTGCAGTAGTTTTTGCTCTGTGATGGGAGCTTAGGATATAAATTTTGTTGATTCCAATACACCTACTGTGGCACGAATCAAAATGGCGTCGTTGCCAGGGATGGTGCCTAAGTGCATTTGACAAGCTGTGGAACACTTGTGATCTTCATCACAAGTTCTGGTGAATTTTCCTTTTATCATTTTATTGTCAGTTTTTTTTTTTTAGTTAGTTGCCCTGTTTCTAGCAGAAGTGCATGTTCCAGTGGGTAAGCTAGAAGCTGCAGTGATCACAAACATAGACCAAATGGAACACTTAAGGGGAGAGCAACATAGTTAGTACGAGGGAAACCTTAGTGCCCATAGGTCCATGAGGGACTATAGAAACTCTCCATGGATGAATGTGCCCTCATGCATGGTGCCTCAAACCAAGCGTACACATGAAATTCTTACAAACTGGTTGGAGGGGAACCACCTAAACCTCTAATGGGGACCGAGCATCCCGCAGTATGCACTCTTGCTTCTCCATCTTATCCTTGGCTCTCAGTCCACAACCACTTATGATTAATTTCTCAGTTAGCAGCGATACTAAACACAGTGGTGGGTGATGTTGTGGAAGAGCGAAGAAATTCAATGCTCAATTAGTAAAAAAATTCATCTTTGTAGGAGAACTCTTTGAACGAAAAGAATTGATGGACTTCAAAGTGAAATGGAGCTAAATTTGACAACCTCGATGTGTTCAAGGCTTGCCAATCAAACATCATTCATCAAAGAAAAGAGATTCGAAGGAAAAGTATAAGTGACACCATGAAATAGAGGAAGCGATGTCGGCAGCAGTAATATTGATCTTGAACATTAGTCTTTATTTGTCTCTACCATGGGAGAGAAGCCGATCCGATTCTTGGCGAGAGCGATGGAAGAAACGAACAATTTACGCCAACAGGTCACATCTTTGCTTGCCCGACGGCACAACACTGCAGAACGCACCCTATTTGCTGGAAGCAAAGCCATCCATCTCATTACGCCTTGCAAAACCTGTTTAGTGGCCATTGTCCAAACCTTAAATCAACACTTGAAAGAAGATGGCGGAAATTTGCTCACCTTTGCGCGACATAGTGGATGGTTCGGTCTTGGTTTCGGTTTGGAGCACCGAACCTCGGCGATACTAAGCTCACGGTTCATGACCTCCGAGGCTTGAGGAACGGAGGTTTTGGGAGTGTCGGTTCCCCACTTGTAGCTTTCAGTTTTCTTAGTTTATTTTATTTTATTTTGATTTCTTTAATTTTTCTTCTTAGATTTTCTCTAATTTTTAGTTAATATTTGTTTTTAGCTTAATTTTCAACTTTATGCATTTTTTCTTAATTTTTTGTGTGTTTATTTTTGCAGGTTTCTAGTTAAAAAGTGGAGCAGAAGGCAAAAATACAGAAATTTCATGGCTCTTGAAATTTTGCGAGGGTTGCGAATTTTGTGACACACTTGAAATTCGCATTTTCTGAAAAATTAATAGTATATGGTGTTTGATTTCCTCATATTTAGTTATTTCGTCTTTTAATTGAAATATATTATTATTATTATTATTATTATTATCAAAAAAAAAAATTCACCGTGCTGATTTTCCTTATTTGCATCACCTCGTTTTGTTTAAACATAGCTTTTCATCAGAACTCAGTTTTAGGTGTTTTTTTGGTGCGGATTGGAAAGCAGGAGTGTAGAGATCCAAATATAGCCAGAAAGAACACTTTTGAAATGTTTATAAGGTGTAATTTTCAAAATGCTCAAACTGGTCACTTTTTTCCTCTCTTTTCTTCTCCTAACTTGTTTATTTGAAGCCCAAACGGAGTGAATAAGGTGTCGATGGAAAGCTTATGAAGTCTCCTATCCAAAAACGAGCACATATCATCAAGGAGGTAACACTTCCTTCTTTAACTTTCCAATCCAAGACCCATTGCGGATAATGTGACATTTGGTTGGGGGGAAAGTTAGCGAAGGAGAAGTAAGCATTTATTTGTTTTTTATATGGGCGAGCTTCCCGTTTGTGATGTTCAGTGGCTTGCTGGTTTTTCCCTTTATTAGTATTATACCCTTCACAACACTTTTCAAGTACCCATTTTTGTGGTTTCACCCTAACACACCAAGTTGGAAAATTGAAACTTTGTAAATCCTGTTGATGTTAGATTGATGCCATGCACAGTTGAGTGGATGATTAGTTGAATCCTTGATCTTTTGTTCTTTTCTTACCTTTAGCTAACTACACATGGTGCACATGGTTTTCTGGCGAACAGCGCCTACCTCTAAACATTGTAAAACCTACCTAGTTTAGATTTGACCACTTGTAATAGGTTAAGGACCCCCGTGAATAGAAGGACGATGTGTCTCCCACAAATAAAAAGAAAAGAAAAGAAAGAAAGGAAAAGAAAGAAAGAAAAATAATCGCAAAAGCTTGCCTTGAGCAGAGCACGGTTCGAGGGTTTATGAAAGCCTTTAAAGCAGTGCCTAAGCTGGCCCCGGTTGAAAGACCACTTGGAACTTAGTGTAAGCTACACGAGATTGGATGGGTGGGTTTAGCGAGTTGTAGGTCTTTGGAGTTTAATTCATTTGGGTCAGGTGAAACACGAGTTAGTGGTCGAAAGACCCTCATGACTTGGTGCCTAAGCCTTAATTGGTTGGGAGTCATCGGTAGATCCACAGATTACATGGACTTTGGTGAGGTCGATTCTCGGCATTGCACCTACTACCTCAAAGAGTTGTGGAATAAGAGTGGGTCCTGATCTATTTAGGTTGGTTAGTATCCTAAGTGTAGGCAGTAGCTTGGTTTGGGGAGAAAGTGCAGTTTGACAGTTTATTGTTGAGGACTGATCAAATAAACACTTAGATTTTGGTGGAAGTTCTTGGTTGAGTCATCGAAGGAAAATGGCCCCGATGTTCAACCACTGTGCCAGTTCATTCTCGAAGATAGTTATTGGGTGAAGTTTGGTAATTTTCATCGAGGGTTAGGCATTGCTTCTTCACAACCTTTTGAGCACGCCTTTTTGTAACATAATTTTGTTATCATTTTGTATGCTCTTTCTGCTCTTTCTTGCTTTATTCTTTAAGGGACTAGCAATGTAACACCCCAAATCCCCCCCATGGGACGACATTACATACTAACAACCATTTACACCATGAGAGCACTAATAAAATCCATAAATAATTGGAGGTCCTTAATTTAACAAAATTCGAGCAAAGTCTCCTTTGTTCGGGAAGCTCTACTAACACAACACAATGCGATTATAATACATCACCAGCGTTGGGCCCGTTTATCCGTAAAATATTTACAATATTATCCCAAAAAGTTTCCATTCAAGTATGAAATACCTAACCTTCGAAAAGACTAAATGACCATGACCACAATAAGCTATGGCATTTACATTTCAAAGAATTAAACTATGATAATGCGTGAATAACAAATACTAGACTTTACATGATTTCAAAATAATTTCTCTAGTCTAGTATAAGATGCGATAGCTCTGCATGTTCTCCTCGGGTTTCGATTCCCCTCGAGTTGGGGCATCCCGTCGCAGCGGGTTCCTCGGCTCCTACCACCTCCTCAAGGTTAAATACGAAAGGGATATAAGTAGGGGGTGAGCACGTGAGAAGCTGCAATAGGAAAATCCTCCCGAGCTCGACAAGGTTTAGAAAGTGAAAAACAGTCGGTCTCATTTTTTTTTTTATAAACATATCATGATGTGTACCATTTGCGAGAAAAGCAATGACATTGCAAATAGATCTCGAGTTTATATGAAAACACTTAAGTAAATGTACACTTAGCAGCGCGTAAACAAAATTATAAACATTTTCACCAAATACCATTTCAGCTAGATTATTTTTGTTTCTCGAAACATCCTTCTGATAAACTTCTCATTATCCCTTAGTAGTGTTTCTCAAACATCCTTATAAGGAACCTCTTGAGTATAGGTTGAGCATCCTTATAAGGAACCTCTCATTTATAATAGTAGGGCTTCTCAAGCATCCTTATAAGGAACCTCTTGAGTATAGGTTGAGCATCCTTATAAGGAATCTCATTTATAATAGTAGGGTTTCTCGAAGAGCATCATATAAAGACCTCTTGAGTATAGAGTATAGGTTGAGCATCCTTATAAGGAACCTCTCATTCATTATATAACAATCACGTGTGTAAAATCACATATAATACCATAATAATCCCCCGTGTTATGTAAAAATCCATACTATATAATAATCTCCTAGGTTATGTAAAAATCCCCCATATTATATAAAATCCCCCGAAAAATCATTCAGGAGTGGTCGGAAAGCAACGGGTTAATTAGTCGGAATCGAGGCGATCCTTATAGTAGAATCCCCAGGACTATATAAAATCCCCGATGTTGCATAAAAATCTCCTGTATATAATAATCCCCGTGTTATGTAAAAATCCCCATGTTATGTAAAATCCCTAGGTTATGTAAAATCCCCATATTATATAAAAATCCCCATAAAGAAAGTCATTCTCGAGTGAGTCGGGCAAAGTCGGAGGAGAAGCAAGTCCAGGAGTGAGTCGAATCGGGACGTGTCACCATAGTAAGATCCCATACTATATAAAAAATCCCAGTGGATTCCTCAATCACCATACGAGAAAATTTATTTTACCAACCAACCATTTCACAACCAATCATTCCATATATATCAAATTCTTGAAACTTCTAAGAATCCCTGAAACAATCATAAAACGATTCTGCAGCGCATTTATTTTATTCTGATTTTTAGTTTTTCTATTTTAACCCTTGTAATAAGCTTTTGTTTGGTTTTTGTAACTTCCACTTGCGAGCATCTATATAAGTCTCGGTCTATAAAAAACTTTGAATTGTGTTAATGAGAAAGCGGCGCGAGTTTCAAGCATTCTCTTTCATTCTTCTTTCATTTTCTTTCCCTCTTTCACCAGAGTTTGCCAAACACTCCCTGCGAGGATGGCGACTCGGAGGATGGTTAGCTAGACCTCTTCCTCCTTGAAGAGGAGAATTTGGTAGCTAAGGTGTGGAGGTAACCCACACGGTTCCCCTGTTTTTAACGCATGCATTTATGGTTGTTTACGTTCCTGCTTCTCACCGTAGGTTAAAATCTCTTAAGCATGCCCTCCTTAATGTGTGTTGGCAGCTTTTTTGGGTTCGTGGATACTTTCATTAGATCACGTGCTCGATAGTTGTCTCTATTAGTTAATGTGGGGTAGGGTTTTTGAGATGTGTTTTCCTTTCAGGACATTTATGCCCATTTAAATGCTATGTTTCAAAGGGAAAATCATAGGGTTTAGTTTTATTCAATGAAGATCCAGGTTCGGGGAAATGACTATGTCATCCACGTCACGAGGAAAAAATGCCGGGGACATGTTAGTTTGCCTTAAAACCACTAAACCAGTGGCGGAACTTGAGGGTTCTATTTTACATTTTTATTTTTTTATTTTCCTTTTGTGAACAGATCCTGTTTTTACTTGAACACGAAGATCGAATTGAAATTCACCATTTTGAATCCTTCTGAATCATTTTGTCACGAAGAACTCATCCACGTGATTCGACCTAAAGCGTATCACTGCGGTAGTTTTGCTACGGCGATGGGAGCTTAGGATATAAATTTTGTTGATTTCAAAACACCTACTGTGGCACGAATCAGGCCATTCTTTTCTGATTTCCTTCCACAGACCCGACACAAGCCACTGATGTCATAGTGTGCCAACCCCGGGAGTCTCCCATGTTGCAACTTATTACCTTTCTCCGGAGGGCATGCCTCTCATTTGCAAACCTCCAGCTCCATTTGCATAAAAGAACTTTGTTTAGCCTAGAAAAGTTTCTCATGCCTAATCCCCATTTTTTCTTCTCTGTACAAATAGTGGCCCATTTAACAAGATGAGGCTACCCACACCCCACAAAAATTGTCTTTGAATTTTCTCTAGTCTAGTGCAAATCTTTTGAGGCATACGAAAGAGGGATAAGTAATAAATTGGAAAGCTAGACAAAGTGCTGCGGATCAATGTAATCCTTCCTCCCTTAGAAATATACTTGCATCTTCCATAGAGTGACCTCTTGAAACCTTTATTTGTGATTTCCAAACCCTTGTAGCCTTGTGGGAAGCTCCCGGGGGCTTCATCTGGTGGAGTAGGACCCAATCCCACAGCCTGAGCTCCAAGGCTAACTCGGCAACATTGTCAACTGACCCTACCGGAATGATCTCACTCTTGTTTAAGTTAATTCTCGGACAGGCATGCGCGAGCCACATTAGAGTCCAGCTTAGAAATTTCATTTGATCTTTATTTGGTTCGCAGGATAGAAGGGTATCATCTATGTAAAGTAAATGGGAAATGCCCCCCCTCTCCTTCCCTAATTGCAACCCTACTACCAAAAAGGAAATTTCCATCAGCGTATGACATGTGTAATGAGGCTTCCATGCCAATCACGAATAGATGGAAATAGGATCTCAGTCTCAAGCCTCTCAGCTTTGGAAAGAAACCAGAGAGAGCCATTAGAAAGGGCGAAAAGGAGGCTATGGAGGCGCACTGCTTTATCGCGCTCACCTGGAATTTCCAAAGCCCATACTATCCATAACTTTGGAATACAAACTCCCAGCCGATGCTATCTCGATAATCTGAGTTTGGACAGGACCACTCTCTTTTCTTCTCAAAGTTGAGTCCACAACTTCATTAGCAATAAGGACCGCATTTAGGATCTATCTCCCTTCAACATAAGCAGATTAAGACTGGGAGATGATCTTACCCATGATATCTTTATCTGTTGGCTAACACTTTGTCGAGGAAGTCTTGTCTGACCCTCCCGCTAGGCGATGGTCGTGCCGCGGTAGGGTGATCGGAGTCAAACAAAATTTGTTTCCTATATTCTCTACTACTTGGTAGTCGACCCCTCTTTCTGCGATATAAGCGATCTAAGGTGAACACGGGGATGGGTTTTCTTCGTGAAATGAAGTGCGATTGAGTTAGAAATGGGTATTTCTCTTTGGATTTGGGTTTTGTTGAACAGTGGGATTGGATGGTTATGCTTGCATATAAATTAAAGGAAAATTTAGAAAAGACTCATGAAGTCTTGGGTCCCTTTGGATTAGTTTTAAGGTGTATTCATGCCTCGGGTTTATTTCCTCGCGTTAGGGATAATGATGTATAGTCGTTTCCCAAGCGGGACCTTGATTTAACCTTAAAACCTAAACCTGTAAATTACTCCTCATGAGGTATGGCATTCGGTGACATTGAGTCACTAACGGTGTGCATATGGCCTCGAAGAAAGAGGCAACTGCGCGACTAATAGGGAGACAACTAAGTGGATGACAGTGGATCTAGGATTAAGCATCCATTGTAACCATGAAGCTTGCCAAATACACATTGGCGAGGCTAAATCTAGGAGGTTTCAACCTGGTGCAGAGATGCGAGGGGAGCTTAAATGCTCATAAATGCGTGTGATGAATGAGGTATGTGGCGTGAGGCAGGGTCCAAGTTGACTACGTCAGCTGTGGAATACAAGTGGATGTCGGGTTGAGCACCACTTTAAATCGGCGAGTCTCAGCTTTATGCGGGAGCTCACCTTGAATACGATACTGCCATATGCACATCCCCAAGCAGTCCAAATATATATCAAATATATCGTCTGACCCTTGGGCTGTCTTCATGCTCAACACAATATATCAAACTATATCCAATAGTTTCAAGAGTTAATATTTTTACTCTTAAGCGATACTATATTAAGATTAGAGAAATTCTAATACATGTACAACCACGAAAGCCACATCCAGGCTTTCTTCACAATAAATCTCTAGGACGAGGCGGAGTCCTCTCGCACACGCTCACTGTGCACCTTAAAATAAAGGGGATCACGACAGGGGGTGAGCTAAAGCTCGGTAGGAGAATCGCCTAAGTGGGCTACTCACCACCTAAGTGCAGTGCAATGTTCTAATTTAAACAAGCATTCAAGCCAAATACGATCCTACTTGAATGTCTATATGACCAGCTCGAGGATCCAGGAGTCCTCAGGCTCTCTCACTCGCCTGGCCTTGTATGAAATTATTGTTTTATTAGTGGCTGACCCTCAGTGTATATATGTGGTGGGTAGCTCCGACGATTGATATATTACTTGTTTGTGGACTACCTCAGATGAATATCAATTGGGTCGCTCAGAGCGATTGATATTTTTAGTTTAGGACTACCCTGGGTATTAGCATTTTTAGACTACCCTGGAACATCTTCTCTACCTGGAGCTTATACCATACTAACTCCTACGGTCCTAGGATGTTGCGGTGCATATGGAATACATGTATGCCACTTCAATCTGATCTAATCACATCTGAAATATATAACACAGTATATTCATAAAATTAAAATCACCTGAACATGTTATATAATTTATCACATTTCAAACACCAAAATTAGCTCACTTGGGCTAATGTTCCAAAAAACCTGAAGCAATTCGGTCGAATTACTTAACCAAACAGTTTTCCCCGAAAATACATTTTGGTCACTATGAGACGGTAAAACTTCACAGGGTTTACTCTTCGGAGCACTCAAATAATCCTATGTTCATATTTTGAACCCGTATTTCACAGCCACTATCGGCCTCAAATCCAACCAATACATGATTCAAACCACAAAACACCATTTTCCCCTTTTACACTGTGGGCGGCCTGAACTCATCAGTGGTTAAAGTTTGTGTAGTAGTGAGTTGTTTTGGACGATCCAGCCAAACTAATGACCTCAATCGACTCAAACATTCGAAAAGTACTGAAAATGAGAATAAGCCAAGTAGGGAGAAAATCCTACCTCGAGGAGTTTGAAGAAACTCATAAAGCTTAGGGTCACGCGTCTTTGTTCAGCGTAGATAGTTTCCCTTCGTCTTGAAATTATGACGGTTGTGGATCTGCTAGTCTGAGAGAAGCTTAGCTATCTCTCTCTAAAAAATTATAAGTACACTCTTGGATCAAATGAGCTCCTCGTTTCTTTCTTTAAATGAAGAGATGAATGACTATTGGCTATTTCGTCCTTTAGTCACTTGAAATAAATTTCTAAAATGACCTTTATGTCCCTCGTTCATAATTCAGTATTATTTGTTGGTGATCATTTTTCTTCTCTACTGCTGCTTGACCATGGTACATCTTATTGTGCTTTGTTGGCATAAATCAGTTGATTTGACTGTCACCAAGCGTCCCGACTTTCTGACCGTGCCGACAGGTGAAATTTTCTCGTCTTCTTCGTTTGAGGCGGTTCCATGGTGCAAATCGGTTTTGTGTCTGATCAGATTGTTGGAACGGCGTATTATAGTTGTAAATCAAATTACGTTTGCCTTATTCAAATTGGAATTTCACGAGTTCTTGGGGCGGCTTTTACCTCCGGGCGCCTCCACCGGTGATATCTTCCGAGGAAGGAACCAGCTAAACATCATATTTGAGTTGTCATCCTGAAGGGTGTTCTGAAAGCTGAGAAAATGAGAGAAGAAAGAGAGAGAAGAAATATGACCTGGAAATAAGAAAACATAGTAGTTTCTGATGGAATGATTAAGTTCTGCGAATTATGAAGTAACCTGTAGCCAACTTCATTATGTATTTAAAATACTAAAAATAACAGGAAATTGTGACTGGGCAAAGAATGGTATTAATCAAGTGGTGGTTTGAATCAAAACATCAAAACAGGCGGCAATTTGGCTGTGGGAATTTATTGCATATAATTCGCTATGCTAGCGAATTTACTAATAAAAGTCCTGAAGAAAAGCAGAAATGAAGAAATTGTGATAAACGAGTTTACGTGAAAATTTGGCTTACAGGACTATGGAATTTTAAGCTATGATTCGCGGTACCCCATGATCACTTTTGCTAAATTTTATGGCAGTCATGGCGAAAATTCACGACTTCTTCTATTTCCTTGTTTGCTCTTTGCATCATCAACTTTCTTCAAATCCACTTCATTTCTTCATTTTTTGTTGATGAAAACACATTGTGAATCTCGGCTTATTCGAGCTGTCTGACATCACATGAACTTATTGGGTGAATACTGTAAAACACTAAAGTATACCAAACAAACTCATAAAATGGAATCGGTGTTGCTAAGTGGACCTGCGCATGTCAATTATTCGATTCATATGATTGGTGCGCGAAACGCTCCAAACTATCTTGGTTATGGAACAATGGCACTTTTTGGGCACTGAAATGAGCATTGAGATTTTCATTAGAAGTGTTGTTGGCCAAGTTCAGCCATTGTGATTAATTTGGTGACCAGCGTGGTAAAGCTGAACATTCGGGCTGGGCTTGTTGATTTGTATGGTGAGCTCGGCCGGCCCGAGCTTTGAGCGAGCCGCGTCGGGCTCAAGCAGCGATTAAAAAAAAAAAAAAGCTTGGCTTGAGCTCATTAGGCTCGTTTTCCATATGAGCGAGGCTCGGAGCGGCAGGCTCAAGCGATCAGAGGAAGCCTGTCTGGTTTATTTGTAATCAATCCTCGAAACTCGATCCATATATTTTGGCTTTTATAATCATTAAATTAACCAAATACATCAATTAAATAATTACCTCTATGGGATTTGTTTGCCTTGGTTGATTGCGGTGCTAAGTTGTTGTATGCTCATGACATTTGTTTCGCTTTCTTGGATTCGATTTGCTTTGTTGAAAGCGACTTGCAGCGAAAAATTAGCGGGATGAATTATGACGGTAGAGTGCGGTGAAGAGCCGAGTACGCCGTCGTGGAATGAAACATGATTGGTTTAATCAATTATCTAAATAATAATATATCCAACGAATTTGCCCGAAGCAAACTCATTAGTAACCGCGAAGCTATTTGGCAATATCTTTGCTTTGCACATGGTTAAGTTGTACCACCCTCTTGACTACGAAATTGCGCATGATTAATTTCAAGACCCGCCGCTTCACCCTTTGCCGGATGCGGAGATCCGAGTCGCCCACCATGTCGAGCGGTCGGCCCCAATTTTCATACCAGGTGACGGTGGCACTCCGAGTTACCTTACGTGCAGCGGTCAGGATCTTAGACTCCTTGTTTCCTCTGTGAGCCCGCTCAGTCACCCTTGATGCCTTTGCCCATACCACGCCTAGATCTGTGGGTTAAGTCGATACCCGTATCCAAAGGGGCCCCCGATACTACGGTTGAGATTGGATCCTAGTTCATCGAGTGCAGATTGATCGTATCGGTGGAGTCTAGGTGCATTTGCCCTCGATGCTACTCGAGATCGTGAGCCTTGTCTAAGCTCATGGCCACCAGCCTCTATAGTTTCCACAGGGCCCCAAATACCCTCATATTTGTAATCAGTTCTTATACGCGGGATCAGCCGATCGTCTGAAATGGGTGTGCAACATCCATGTCCTTCCCAGACGTCTCCTTTCTTGCACCTTCTTCACGCTATCCACCTTTGGAACATCGTCGCGAAACACCTTGCGCTATCGTGGGTACCATTCGCTCGGCGGTCTGGAGATCTGAGTGCGATTCCCCGGTAAACGGCGTGGATTCGCTCGAGCTCAGCGTCTTCGTCGTCGGCGCACTCGCCGCGGCCGTGAGGATTCACACGTTTGCCATCCATGTCATTTGGATCTGAACGAGGATCCATTTCGCCGATATGGGACTTTGTAGCTGGGCATTTCACTCCGTGGCGCTGGTAGGATCGCCGCGGTGAAGACGGATCTGTCGGTCGGAGGCGCAGGAGAAGCCTTGTTCAGCCCGATGGATGGGTCTCGACCGGCAGGAGCTTTTTAGTCGGGCAGGAGGCGAGCCGGAGCTGGCCAAGGGATTTATCGGCTAAATTAGGAGAGCCGAGCTCGGCTCGTTTAGCTCACGGTGAGCCGGCGAGGCTTTTCGTAGAGCACTGGTAAACGGCTCGTTGCATTCCTGACCAATGATCAACTTCAAGGTATTGCACCTTTGTTTGGGGAAATTTGGTGACTTGGAGGAGTAAGAAGCAGGCGCCAGCAAGGAGTTCAGATGAAGGCGAATTCAAAGCATTAGCACTTGGAATATGTGAAGGAATATGGTTGAAGAGAATTTGGAATGAGTTAAAAATTCCTATAGTAGATTCTATGAAATTGTTGTGTGACGTCGTCGACCATTAGTATAGCCCAGAATGCAATGCACCATGACAAGACTAAACATGCGAGATAGATTGACATTTTGTCAAGGAGAAGATCGAAGAAATATTGTTAATTTGTCTCACATTCTCTGAAAAATCAAGCAATCGACATTCTCACTTGAAGCTTTGGCAAAAACCATTTGATCATCTAGTGTCGAGCTTGGATTGTTTAACATTTGCAATCGACTTGGGGGAGTGTGAAAAACTGAGTATGAGTTAGATGGAATAAGTTAGGAGTTTGGTTTTTTTGAATTTGTTTACTTGTATATTGTTATAGCATGTAATTACTTTACATATAGGATTTGTATCTGATTAGGAACTTTACTTATAGAGTTTGTAACATATTAGGAATGATATATTAGCTTCGATATTGTGTGTAGTCCTCCTCTTGCATTTACGGATTGATTGAATCAATGAAAGATGAAGCTTTTCATTCACAAAAGTTTCAAAAAGGTACAAAAATATGTAATCAATACCCTTTATATCTGCTTCCCTATTTTGTTTCCCATAAAAGATTGTCATTATCTCATAAAAAAATTCTTACCAACTTAAACACCATAGTCATACTAAGAGCCTTATTTGAGACACTAAATGGCTAAGGAATGGAAACATGTGGCCCGAGATGCAGCACTTGGAAAGAATAGGATTTTGGATATGGTTGGAGTTACTAGAGGAAAGAGTACAGTAAGGTCTGAGTGGGTTTTTGTTGCTAAGCACAAGGTAGATGGTTCTCTTAGTGAGGTTACAAAGAGCTAGGCTCATTGCCAAAAGCTATACTCGAACATATGGAGTAGATTACCATGAGACTTTGCACTAATGATGAAGAGAACACTAAAAGAGTTATACTCTCTTTGGTTGCCAATTTGATTAGAATTACAACAATTTGATGTGAAAAATGTCATTCTTAAATGGAAAGTTCAAAGAAAGAAATTTATATGGATCTTCCACTTGATTTTGATATCCACTTGAAAGAAAAAGAGATATTGTAATTGAGGAAAGGTTTGTATAGGTTTAAACAATCTCCACATGCTTGGTTTACAAGATTTGCAAAATTCATATAACTATTGGCTAAAAATAAAGTCACACTGACCACACATTATTTTTTAAACACTTAGCCTCAGGGGAAGTCATGACCCTACTAGTTTATAAATGGATAGCCGATAGTAGTGACTAAAAATTATATTTAAAGAAGAGAAGCATTGACATAGTGACTAGAAATTATATTTAAAGAAAGAGAAAGCGTTGAAACAAATGTTTGGCAAAAGGTTTGAAATAAAGGAACTTAGAAGACCACAAAAGTATTTTTAGGAATTGAAGGGGCTGACTAAAAAAAAAAAAAAAATCTGTCTCCCCATAGAACTTAAGTATGCTCTTAACTAATTGTAGGAAATGAAAAAGGATGTAAGCTAGCTAACACATGTATTGATCCCGACTCACGGCTGGAAGTAAGTGAGCGTGCGAGTTGAAAACAAAGGTTTCTTAGAGATAAGGTTAGCCAGTTAATTTACCTCACTTGCGTGACTAAATATAGCCTATGTATTCAGTTTAGTAAGTCAATTTATGGATAACTCAAAGAAAGTTCATCTATAAATTGTATGTAGAATCCTAACTACTTGAAAGCAATGCTAGGGGAAGGAGTTTTATTTAAGGAAAGCATTGAACTATCTTTGGAGTCTTATACTTATGGAGATTATGTAGAATCAATTGTTGATCAAGTGCCTTAGGATGTTGCACTTTCTAAGAGGGAACTTAGTGACTGAGGAGTAAAAAAATAAAATATTGTTGCAAGATATTGTCACGAAAGTGAAGCATCTTGTAATGGGCAGGAATTTGCAAGTTGTTTTGTCTCAAAAAATGCTCGTGTAAATTGAAGATTAAGTGAGAGACAACGATGAGACTTACGTGTAGTGTTTATTAAGGCCATTCAACATTGCACATAACTGATACAACATGACGAAACCAAATGTGTGAAAGTAGATAGACATTTTGTTAAGGAAAAATGGACCAGTGGCTTAATCTACACACTTTGTATGGGTCCATTGGTTGATCGCACTATCGAAAAGTTAGTTAATTCCTAGTTTCAAGTAATTATGACTTGGAAATGAGTAATATATATTCACCCAGCAAGGAAGTGTTGAAGATTATTGTAGCTTGTTATACAGCATATACCTGACCATATGTGAATATTATTAAAAAAGTTGGCATACATGCAAAACCCTATTCAAACACAAAACCCATAAAGACAAAAGTGAAGAGCCATGGAAAGAAAACCACTGGGGAACGGGTAGCAAGATTATCGTAGAAAGGGAGAGACAAATCAAGGCAACAACGAGGGGTAGAAGGGTCGAAAAGCTTTTCGATGGAAGCAAAAACTTTCATCTTAGACCTAAGGAGGTAGAAAGGTTCACTCAGAGGCATCATAAAGGAGAGAAGATGAAACCTATCTTCTTGGGTATTGCTCGGTCCATCCAGTCTACGCTTCTTCTTAGAAGGTATTGAAGAAAAGAAACCTGCGGGTGGGGGAAGAGCAGTGGGCTTAGAGCTGGAAGGAGGAAGGTAGAAGGTACGAGATGGCAAAAAGCACGAACCGGGCGGGCCCTTTCATCTCCCTGAAAGTTTTTTACCCCAAAGGGAAAGACTTCTCTCTTTTCATTTCGAGAGGGAGGAAAAAAGAAGGGTCAATTTGTGAAATGCGGCGGAAATATTAAGGGAGATGAGTTAAGCAGAGGCTAGACCTCGAAAAGGGTCGCGACTAAGTCGAGGGGAAAGAGGAAGTCATGGAAGGTGGGTGTGCAAATGCTAAAAGTTGCAGAGAAGGGTCGATCGTTTGCTAAGGTTCTAAAATAGTCTCGTTTACGCGTATAGAGGTAGCAAAAGTTGAGATCGAGAAGAACGCATGAAAGTGCGAACTCCTCTCGGTTGGATGGGAATTTTTGGTGGGGGAGCCTCAGGCCTTTTCCATTAGATCCTAGCGAGGCTAGGAAGGAGAGTAATGTAAGGGTTGGAACTAAGGTGATATGGGGTTGTCTAATTTGGGTGATGGGAAGGCTCTGTTGCAGTTTGCCACGAAGGGAGAAGAGCTGAGGGTCCTCCAAAAAGGCTCAAGGAGCTTTAAAAGCTTTGGGATCGAGCTTTGTCGTTGGAAACCCAACAATGGGTGTCGATTTAACCATGAAGAGTCGAAGGACTTGTGGGTAAGACTCGTGGGTCTCGATCCACAGCCAGGAGTTAAAAATCTGAAAAAATTCGGAGATGCGCAAAGGGGCTTCCTTGCGGTCGGCAAAGAGCTTTAAAGAAACTCGTTTCTTGAGTGGGCTGTATTCTTGTTTGAGTGGAAGGAGGAAGATTACGAAAGTCTTTGGAGATAAATTTAGGAGGGGAAGGAAGGGTGAAATTCGGCTCACAGTGGGAGTTCACTCCTGTGGAATTGTAGGAGATGGAGGTGCGGTCTTTACGATCTTAGTGAGAGAGAGGAAGAAGATGATGATCCATGGGCTGAAGGGGCGTGGGAGTAAGACGTACGGCGCATTGCCCCAAAAATTTTATCTGCGGAGTAGGTTGGAGGCGCTAGTCGAGCTTAATTTCCCTAGGTCAGTCGGGGTTGGCCTTTTCTTCGGTCGAATTATTAGGTCGGTTAGATCAAGACCTTTTGGTATGCGAGGCTTATAAAGCGAGCCCATTTGGATTGAGTCTCATTCAGCCCGAGTGTGTAGGCCCTTAGGTATTGGTAGGGTTATGACCCGAACCCACAAGCCTTTGACACAAACTCAGCCCCAAATAACCCTCCAAGGATTAAAGCGTGTGTGGCAAATGTTGTGGCCTCAATGATTCCGATAAAACCGATCGGCGCCCGAGCTTTTGGCACTCATCCTTCTTGAGGAGTCTTCGAACTAGATCTTGATAGGTATAGAGTCCCCGAATCTCTTCTTTCTCTTATTTTGGGCCGAGTTCTTGGTTAAGGAACTGTTTGCACAAAGGGAATGTTACGCTAGATTTCCGTACCTTGACCATAATTCAGTAGATCAATCATTCGTAGATTATGGTGCTCATTTGATAGACAGCGAAATAGGCTTTTGTTGGCATGAATTTTGGAGAATTCTTCTTTGATTAGATACTCGAAGATAAGGAGCTTGTGGGGACCTGAGAAGCTTGACTGAGATGGTCCCTACAGACGGGATAGCTACTGTTTGGGGTTCTTTAGGACAAAAATAAGTTTGAAGGGTTCATTAGGTTCTTGGGCTTTTCTGCAAAAAGACATGGAAAGGAAATCCTCAGGAATTCTTCCAAAGTTTCTGAGTAAAATGGAAAGACTCAGAGTAGGAATCTCGGAGAAAACCGGATACGAAAGGGAATTAAAGCATTTGCAATTTTTCTATCAACTCTGAGGCGCGGAGTTCTAGAGTAAAAGCACTTTGTGTAGGGGGTAAAAGAGAGGTTTATTAGTGACTTTGAAAGTTGTTAGTTGGAATGTTCGGAGTGCCAATGATAGATCCAAGAGGAAGATTATCAAGGCCCTTTTGAGAAGTCAGAGATTGGACCTCTTTTGTCTGTAGGAGACTAAGATGAGTTCTATGTCTTCTGGCATTGTCAGGAGTCTGGGCTCTGGTATCTTTCTTGAGTCGCCACGAACCGCCATGGGCTTTGTTGGGGGGTGCTAGTCGTTTGGGATAAAAGAAGTTTAGTCTTGCTGGATAAGGAAGTGGGCCCTCACTCAATTTTGAGCCGATTCAAAAACACGAATGATGGTTTTTATCAGGGTTTTACTAGGCATTAATACGGTCCTGCTTTCCGATCTTGAGAGGAACCTTCTTTGGGATGAGTTAGGAGCGATTAGAGGTTTATAGGAGGACCCTTGGTGCGTCGGGGGAGATTTTAATATCATCCACTTTCCCTCTGAACGTAATAGATTGGACAGGCTGAATCGGTCCATGAGAAGGTTACGGTGATTGATGATCTTGAGTTGGTTGATCTTCCCTTGTTAGGTGAAATAATTTCACACAGGTGGGGGCTCACATAACCATTACGAAGCATGTACAAATATTTGGTTTCCCAGATTGGTTGGATCATTTCGACAAAGTGGAGTAATTGAAACCTCGCCCACTTGAAGATTTAGAGCTAGAAGCAGGCGAGCTCAGAGCATTTGGCAGTGCTGACCATGGTCAAACTGGTCGGGCGGTCGACCCGACTTTAACTAATGACCTGACCTGCAATTTCTGAGTTGAAAGCAGACGAAATATTAAAATAATAATCCCATATATATATTTTTTAACACACTATTTCTTTTGTCTACATTTTATTCTAATATTATTTATTACTCTTTTTTACTTATGATCCTTTTGTATTTGATTATATGTCTAACCTTTCTTCGTCTTGTATATTGCCACTTTCGAATCGTGTGTTTTTATAAAGAAAAGGTAAATTGTTAAACGAACATCTTATTTGAAGAGAGAAAATCGGGGAAAAATTGGATATGAACAAGGTGAACAAAAAATTAATTGTGATAGAAATTATGGATGGCTTTGGGAAGCTAGATAAAAAAAAAAAGGAAAATGAGGAAAAAAAAATAAGAAGAAAATCATAAGCAGATTTATTTGAGACGTGCAAGAGTTGAAAAATATAGGCATAGCCGAAAATAAATGTTACAAGCAGAAACATTTCATCTACCCATTATCTAGAGGAAAAAAAAACATGTATAGATGAACTTCCATTTCCATTCCTTCCCAGTTCCTCGGCAACTTCCATTTCCTTTCTCAGTTTCTTAGTAACCAAGCGTACACAACAAACAAACTCAAACTTAAGAAAACACATCAGATCTCAAACAACAGCATTTAGCAATCTGCAAGAAGAGAAGTCGTCTGATGATGATTTTCCTGGAAGAATTTGGAAAAAAAAAGGAACAAACAAAACAAGCGAAATATGAGTCTTGAGAATCGAGATAGCCAAAACACGGATCGTTTGTGGTGAGTCTTGAGATTGAACTCTTATCGTGGATAGGAGAGTCGCCGCGCGGAAGAAATTAGGGCTTCGTTCCAGAGATCAATTTTAAGTGAAGAAAGAGAGCATAATGACAATAATACCCCCTTATACCATGTAATTATAACAAATAAAATAAAAAAAGGAGCATAAATTAGGTTGGCTAGAGCTGAACTTCGAATGGCGTGGGCTTTATTCGGGGTAGACGATAGGAGTGAGTTCTATTTAGGCTACCATTTTTTTTAAATGCAGCCTCAAATGCGGGTCAAAGTGGGTTGGCCCATCGAGCTCAGCCCATTTTCCCACTTCTACTTTAGACCATGCCCTTATCCTCTTAGAATCCGGGGGAGGGGGTTTGGGAAGAGGGCTTACCCCCTTTCTCTTTGAGAATATGTGGCTGAAAGTGGAAGGCTTCTAGGACTTGATGAAAGGTTAGTGGCAGGGGATGTCGGATTCGGTGACTTCATCCTTTCTAAAATTGAAAGAGATTAAGATTCTGTAACCAAATCTTGGAATAGGGATTGTTTTGGGAGGCTAGAGGCTAACAAGAGCGCATCTTGCAAGTTGAGGCTTAGGACCGTTTGGAAGAAGTCAGGGATTTGTCTATGGAGGAAATCGAGAGCTAAGAAGAGGCGGAGGTTATAAAAATTGGACTTCACTTTGGAAGAAATCATTGGAGACAAAGTCGGGAAAGGTATTTAGGGAGGAGAAAGGAACGCATCTTTTTCCATCAGGATGACCCGATGCCCGTTCCGGAAAATACGCTCACGAATCAAAATTAATGGGTGGTTTATGAGGAGAGTGAGTTGAGAGAGGAATCTCCACGTGCTTTGAGACTCTGGCCCAATGATATGAGTTGGAGGCGAGCTAGATGGATTGTCCTTTTCCGCTGAACTGAATGATGCTAGAAACCTAGAACTTCTTACCCTTTAGGGAGGAAGAAGTTTTGTGCAGCCAGAGCGAGATGGAGGAGACAAGGCCGGGACTGGCGGCTTTACTCTCGCTTTTTGGCAAGACTCTTGGCAGTTTGTCAAAGCATAGATTATGGAGTTATTTCACGATTTCTTTGTGTCAGAGACTTTCACTTGGAGTCTCAGCACCACCTTCTTGGTCTTGATCCCTAAAAAGGGAGAAGCGGAGGATCTGAAGGACTTTAGGCCTATAAGCTTGTTTGGCAACCTCAATAAGCTACTTGCTAAGGTGTTGGCTTGATCGGCAAAATGGTTAGGCATGGTTGCCTGCGATGCTCAAAACGCCTTTGTGGAAGAGATTAGGCCTTATTTAAGCCTTCCCTAAATAGCGAGCAGTCATTGATTTTGGTAGAAAGAAAGGAGAAGGGGTGTGGTATGTAAGTTAGACATCGAAAAAGCTTTTGTGACATAAATTGGTAGTTCTATTGAAGGTCATGCGGGCATGGGGTTTGGTTTGGACCACACCCACCCACCACCACACCAATGGAGTGGTGGATTTTGTAGTGTATTTCTACTACAAAATTTTCCGGTTTTCAGTGAAACCGAGGTGCTTCTTGGGTTTAGTATGGAGGTTTCAAGTTAAGGGTCTAAGGCGGGGATCCCTATATATCTCTTCATTTTAGATATGGAGGTTTTGAGTATTCTTCTAAGAAGGGTGTGGCGGGGGGATGTTTTGGTTCCACCCTTACAGGTTGAGAGGGGACTATTTGTAGTATCTCTCATCTCTGATTCCTTGAGATGACCACGATAGTTTTGCAAAGCGAAATATGACTTATTTATCTCGGATGGGTGTTGTTTTGGTTCAAAGCCTCTTACGAAGTGCAGAAAATTAATTTAGATAAAATTGAGATTTACAAGGTTGGTGATGTGGATAATTTGGATTCCCTGTCCACGGTTTTGGGTTGTCAAATTGGGGCGACTTAAATACATATCAGAGCACCCTTAGGGGCTCCACAGTGTGGTAGCAGCAGGATCTTATAGTGGAAGAATACGGAAAAAAGCTCGCCCTTTGGAAAGAAATTATATCTCCAGGCGAAGAATTACTTTGATCGAAACACCTTGCTAGCCTCCTATCTGCAGTTATCCTTGGCTAGAATACCAACACATGTAGTGGCTGGAAAAAATTACGGAAGGAAATTTTCTTTGGGGATATAGTTATTTGAAAGAACACAGATAATGGATGTGATCTTGTTCTGGCAGGCGAGAGGTCTGGCTTAAGATCTTTATCACTTTTGACAAGTTCAGTGCAATATGGATTTTGGATTACCTCTGAAGAGGAATTTGCATTTGGAAGAAAAGCTGCTGATTTTGCTTTAATTTGGTAAAGATGATCTAGGTTGGTGGGTGATGATTCAGGGGACCTTTTGGTGTGGGTTTATGGAAGGAAATCCTTAAGAGCCTGTAGGTGAAAGATAGCGGCTTAGTGGGGTTGGAAATGGCATAGGGTTAGATTTTGGAATGAATTTTTTGGTGTGGGCCTTCAACCCTCTCTGTCATTCCCTCCCCTCGTTTCCACTTTTGAGGTAGGTATTGATAAGTTCATCACTGTGGTCGAGGCTTGGAATCACTTGGATGGCAAAGGTGGCTGGAATCTTAATTGTGTCGAGGCTTTTAATGATTGGGAGATACATTTGGTGTGAAACTTCTTCATGTCCTTGAGGAAAGGGTTTCCACTAAGCTGGGATAGAGTTATCTAGAAAGAATGACGGATGCAACCTTCACAATGCGCAATGCCTATAACTTGTTGGTGCCGAGATCTATCTCAAGGTTCCCCGTTAAGAACATTTGGATGACCTCTGTCCCTTCTAAAGTTTCCTTTTTCACGTGGGAAGTAGCTTAGGGTAAGGTCCTAACCCTGGACAAGCTCCAAAGAAGAGGTTGGCATCTCCCCAATAGATGCTTCTTGTGTGGTTGTGCAGAGGAAACAATTCATCACATCCTGCTCCATTGATTGGCTATATGTCCTCTGTGGGATATTTTCCTCTCCCTTGTTGGTGTTTCTTGGGTTTCCCACTGAGATGTCAGACATGTTACTTGAGATTGGAAGGGCTCATTTGGCGGGAAAAAAGGGAGGATGACCTAAATTGATTCCCCTCTGCATCTTTTGGACTGTTTGGAAAGAAAGAAACAACATAGCTTTTAGGAATGGGACATTAGTTGTCTGAGGCTAAACAGTATTTTGTATCTCAATTTGTGGATTCTGAATAGTTTGTACTGGCGAGTGATCACTTTACTCTTTTAGGCTTCTTGAGTGGTTTGCTCTTTTGAGGGTTGGTGAGTTTTGGCCCCTTTGTTTCTTGGTTGTTTGTATACTTCCTGTATGCTCTATAGCTTTTTGTTGTTGAGGCGCCCAGGCCCGGGGGTGTCAGATTGACCTACCCTATCAACTTCTTGAAGTATATGTCGTGTTATGAGACACACACATGAAGTAAAATAGCCACATGGGCTCATAAATCAATACTCATCAAAACAAATATCACAACTATATTCGATTATCTCCCGATAATTTAATAGTTGATTACACTTTATACAAACATATATTTAAAATCTAAACATTTAATACATGTATCCCAAAAGCATCAAAGCTGAATGGCTTCTTAGAAATCAGCCTCTAAATGTGCGGTATCCTCCATGCTCTGTACTTGAAAAATATAATCCTCGACAGGGAGTGAGCTATCGCCAAATAGTGGAATACCCAAAATGGGTTACTATCCACCTAAAGTGCACTGCGATGCTCCAAAATAAACACTCAAATGAAATAGATCACTGCTTGAATGTCTACACCCAGTCACCCCATGTCACGGGCTCCGCAGAGCTCACTCACACTTGCCTAAGCCATGTATGGAAAAAATAATCATTTTCAAAGCAAAACATATTGTTCTTGAAAATATATTATCGAATTATTCGGTAAAAATTTAGCAGGACTACCCTCGGTGAATTGGTTGAGTGAGCTTTCAATGATCATGGTCCTCATCAAAGTGATCTGTTGGCCATCTCGACCAAATTCTTGGGAATATCATCACATGAAATTCCTTTCGCAACCCTTATAAGTTTTACAAAATACCATGTCATGCACTCACACGCAATTAGGTTACCGGTGCATATGAAAATCGTGTACGTTTTGAAATCATTTATACAATAGGTCGATATACATATTTTTCAATCCACTACAATTACACACATGTAATTCAACACATCACCCATCACCCAATTTAGATCAATTGAAGCGATTCATAATCATCTCAGCCAAACACACAACACAATTTAATTCCATGTAATTTGTCATTGTGCTCTTATTAAAATAATGTCTTAACCTATCTGTTTACACATATCAACCATTGCATCACAAACAATTCTCCTTTTCAACAAATGGACATTTATAAGTCCCTTTTCATCCAAATTAGGTGTTTCTGATCCCAACGAGCAGTGAACATCAAGCGTGCATCCTCTACATAGTTCCTCTTGGTGGGGGCCAAATTGATAAAATTAGGTCTCCACCTTTACTGAAAGCACAATTTATTTAATAAATCATCTCTAAACACCCAAACAGTCCACTAAAAGCGCTTTCTGGTTGCACAAATGGGTCTCAAAAAATCCAACATTTGGTTCCAAGATTTGGGGATAGATCAAGCAACCACTCGGCCTCCAATCCAACCTGAGCAGCTCCAGCCAAGAAAGCAACGACGAGAATAAAACAAGTAGGATGAAACCCCTACCTTTGGGGTTGTGAAAGAAACTCAGAAACCCGTGCCTACGCGTTGTCCTCTCAGGAGTAGAACAACTCTCCTTCTTGTCGAAGGAATCGTGGTCGGATCGCTACGATTCTAGAGATGGACCTCTCTCTCTAAATGTGAAACAAAACCTTACATATGTTTGGTCTTCTCCATTTCTTTCCTCCTCCGTTTCTTTCCTTTTGTTTTATCCAACAGCTTTTGCTCTGCACCTGTTTCTCTTCTCACCCTCTCACATTTTTCATACTTTCTCTTTCGTTTCTCTCCTCTCTTTGGATTCTCCTCTTTTTGGAGCATTAAACATGAGTCAAGGAGGGAAGTTTATCCCCTCCTTCTCGAGTAGATGGTGGTACACCCGATTTTCTACTTATTTGTTCGTATTTAACATTTTCCTTTTATGACATCATGTCTGCATGGGCACAATATGAGCCATGAGATCATTTCTCTCACACATGTTGGTGTGAGCCACTCCTTTAATGCCAAGTGTCATTCTCTTAGGGTGCCATGTGGCGTAGCCTAACTGTATGTCACGGAGCACACACGTCTGGCGGAAGGTGAAATCGACCATCTCGGAATCGATGAAATTGGCGTGGTGTAATTCTAGTGAGGCATTTCAACGGAAAAGTGTCGGATTTAAATCGTAGAGATCTACAGAAAAATTTCGGATTTTACGAAATACACGATTTTACCTATTTTAGAGAGAAAATTGGATTTTAAGGTTTAGTTAGCTTGTTTTATATGTATAAAAAAAATTAAAGTTATAAATAGTTGCTGTCTTCACAACTATATTGCAGTTTTAATATATATTTGGATATATTTATGTATATAATTCTATCTTAATGAGGATAAGATTAAGCCAGGATGTTCACATTCTTTAGGAGTAGTTTCTATTAATTTATTTATTTATTTATTTTTGTATATAAGAATAGGGTTGTATACTTTTAAGATATTAATAGAGAAACAAAATTTCATCATGAGAAAAATATCATGTTTTCAAAGGAAATACCAATCAATTATAATAGAAATATTAATCATTGGTAAAAAAAATGATAATAAAAATAAATTTATAATACAATTAATAATTTAAGCTAAATATGTTTAGTATAAATATTTATAAACATTATTAACAATAAACAAAATAGTCTTATAAATAATTATGTTGAAAAAGCATTTGTATATATATACTAATAGTAATATGTGATAATGGTAGTAATAGTGCTTCTGATATTTGTAATAAAAATAATAACAAATTAAGTGACTTTGTTTTATACTTTGGAAATTGTTTAGTGAATGAAAGGAAAAAAACTAATGTTATCATTTTCTCATATTTTTATGTCTTATGGTTACATTTATCATTTAATTGGGTTACTCTTTAGACTGCAAGCATCATTTGAAAAATCAACATTTTTTTTAATCAAAATACACCGAAGGGGCATTTAGATTAAAATGTTGTATGTACATGAGTTCTAAAATTGGAAGTTATATTACCAAACGTAATAGGAGATGTATATTCTTTCTCAGCATTCTCAATATTGTTTCTGTTTTGCATAGGGGGGCAAGTAACACTATCATGATCCCGTTTACCATTATTTTCCCTGGAAATAAAATACCGGATTGGTTCAGACACTGTAGCCAAGGGCATGAAATAAATATTAAGATTATCATTCAGTTGGTATGATAATAGCAATTTCTGGGTTTTCTCTTTGCTATTATAGCGCGGCGTGGCTCAAACGGTTCATGTCGCGTGACTTAGATGCCCATGATCTTGAATTCCACTTCATTGCATATCGCTACCAGGTTCTGGACTTATCAACTTGAATCTACACGATTGAATTAGATCATGTATGTATGGTTGGCAAATATTCCATCATTTTCAACGCATTTGAAAAATGGAGTCACGATAAGTTTTCATTTGTCTGAGAAGCTTGACAATGGTAATGTGAGTTGTGGGTTTCGTCGATGTATTAAAGGTACCAGTAATGAAGAGATTAGATACACGAATCTTACGACCCATATGCCGTGAAGGCATGTAGCTAAAAACGGTTCCATCTTGACTGTTCACGAACTTCTGACGATTGAAATTGTTTATATGATAGGGACTTACCTTAAGAGGGAGATGGCGAAGCCTTGATGAGGACCAATCCAGTGGAAGCATGCATCCTTGAAGATGTGATTGAATCTGTATTACAACATACCCTCTCCTCAAGGTAACATGTGAAAATTGCAAACTTCTAGCATGAATCTTTGTAAAGATATTAGTGGTTTGTTCTTGTGACTGAATGTACCCACTGCAAATCAAGAATTGTTGAACCTTTTCATAAACTATGTGGCAGTCAATTTCAAAATTGTGGTTTTGTTTGTTCTTGAAAAGTTTGGATTGGTTGCCATATATAGAGAAGATTTGTTATCCTGATAAAGTAGAGGATGGGTTGCGAGACCCCGGCACCTCTAAGTCCGTAGAAGTAGATAGCATATCAGTATAACCTCATGTGAAACCTTCAGCTTTAATGTCTTGGAACATGGTATCTAAAATTTGCCTTTCATAGTCACCTCATTATACACTTGAGTTCCTTTTAAGCTTGTGATGCCTTCCTATGAATTATTTTTGGCCTGCTTGTTTCTCACTTTATGGTTTGGTTTTAGATCTCTTCGGAGATATGCCTCGAAAGAGGTATGAGGATCCTAGTGTGACCTCTTTAGATGCCCTTAGGTGTAGATAGGAGCTTGTTTATTATTCTTTACGAGTGAGTAGTTTCTTTGTTTTAGTTTTTTTAAAGTTATGATATTCATATTAAATCCCGAATCTACAAGCTTGAGCTTTTAAGACCGATTAGTCATTAACTTAGTGCTCCAGTCTAGTTTAGCAAGAGTCACGGGTTCGAGCCATCTCTTTGCAATTTATTACTTTATTTGTTGATTTGAAAGTGCATGAAGGACTCTATTTAGTTTATTTGACTCTCCACATGTGGCTATGCATGTGAGGGAAGGTGTTAAAAGATATGATATAGACATTAAACCCAAATCATAAACTCGAGCTTTTAGGAGAATTGGTTGTTTAACAAGTTTGATTATTTTTTCCTTAGGATACTTCATTTAGTGTGTTTTGTTAGATTACTTCGTGTAATGTTTTCTTTATTTTTAATTCGCTAGTCTTTCTTTTGGATAGTTGACTTATTAAACTTCATATATATTAGTTCAATGGCTTTTATTTCTTAGATAAAATCGTGGGAAGTTCATTTAATATCTATTTTTAGAAATTATCTTTCACTTCACTTTTCTAATGTGATTGTAGGCAGTCATCTTAGTTGGATAGCATCATCACGAGGATCATGCATTCATCGTAATAAAAAAGAACATTATCATTAGTTAGACAGGGTCACATCAAGTCATAAGGGAAATGGGAGAAAGCTTTTGGCTCTATATAAGGATGAGTTCCTTATATAATTCATTACAAATAGTATTAGAGTCTTTTTAGACACGAGCATTATTCATTACAAATAGCATTAGAGTCGATCCCATTTGATGGAGGTTTTGTTTGGCCGTAAAGAAGAGGTGTTTATGTGACCTTGACCCGGCACAGATGGGATGTCAATGAGGGTGTCACCCCTTCCGTGATTGGGACTCTTACAACCTTTTCTTTCTCGGGCGACACATTACTGTTTTTCTTGTTCATATGCACCATTGTAATAACAAAAATTCTTTTTACATATACATTATACATACCACCATAGTGGCATTCATTATATTCTATACACATATACTAGAGTCCCTTTACTTGTACTATTACAATTTCACTATTACAAAACTATACATATAAAATCAGAGATTACGGAATAGTGCGGTGAGCACTATCTACGAGATGGCTGCTTATTTGCTGATGTGGAATAATCTGTCCTCTATCGTATCTTACCTTGTACCTACACGGATTACAAGCCACCGCTAAACTGCGGCTTAGTGGGAAACATATACATGGGCTGACCCGATAACATTGATAAATCGCCAAGCCCTAATCGAATACATTCTTATACTCATACGGATCATATGCTTATGACTGCTTACTCATCATCTTGTCTAATGACTTTCATGTGGTTGAAAGCATGTGCATATATCATATCATTCCTTATCTATCACATATACTTTGCCTATTTCTTGTCATTTTTCTTATATCGTATACTTGATCTATTTCATATTATTTCTTATATCATATTCTTTGCAAGTTTCCTATACTTTCATGTTCATTTCCTTTCATGTTCGTATATTGTGCATGTATCATATACGTTCAGATCTCGTATACTTTCATATAACCTATCTTATATTGTCTGTGCTTTTATACACATTCTTATACTTTTCATATCACGGTACTGTATGCTTTCATCGATACTTTTCATGTATTGTACTGCCATATGTCTTTTACTGTTTAATTTTTCTCTTTGATTCTATGAAGCATTACATTCTATGTTTAATTACATATATGCATTCTTATCTATGCACATATCATGTCTCCTTTCATGTAGTGGCTACACGCCCATGCTATCTTGTCGTTCTTACATATTGTTTTATCATATATTTTCTTATACGATATTGTATTGTCATATACTTTACATTTGCGTTTTTACTCTGACTATAGAATTGGCATTCACGACAGATTCGAGAGGGAATCTCATCATGTTTGTCATTCCCTATATTTTCATCTTGTACTTTTCATATACTATATTTTCCTATGCTTTTCATATACTATGTTTTTCATATTATCTGTCATATACATTTCGTGTCATTGACACTTTATTTCTTGTGCTTGTATCTTGGTCGTATACTTTTCTCTTTGGTATCTTGTGCTTGGTCATATCTTTTTCTCTTTATTATCTTGTGTTCATATACTTTTCATGTACTATGTACTTTTCATATCTTGTCAAATTTCATATCTTGTCATCTTGTACTTTACTTCTTGTTCTTATGTATCTCCACATCGTCGCATGCTTGATGTTATCTTACCATGTCATGTCGTATATTACATCATTTCGTTTGCATATCTTGTCATTTAACTGGGTTTCGTATGCGCAAATACCTTAGAAGCGGATCTGGGAAATATTTGTATGTACGAAGAGTACTATCCTTTGTCTGAGCAGTGATCTCTATCTATATAGAAGATTATCATGCTATCAGAATAGTGACTTATGCCATGTAATGTGACCCCAACGGTAGTATAAGCGTCCCAACGGGATCTGTCTGTCATCGACCTGAAAGCGGGGCTTACTCGATATCTCACATGCTTGTATCGCTGCGGCAAGCGTGTCATACCGGCATGTCTATCTATCCCTCTACCGGGTTCTAAGCGAACTGATCTTTGTGTATTTTATGTTGATTACATATCTCATATTCGAATAAATATTTTATCAGAGTAATCATATGCGATATTACTATGATTACTTCAATACGGGTCGTTCTCATATTTGTAGCTTCATATCAAGATTCTCATATTTCTTTCTTTATATACATGTATATCATTTCATATATGTCTATTCTATATCGCATTTTCGTTCATGTTTTAGCTATTCATATTCCATCTATTCACTCTTGTATTCATATCATGTTCTATCATATATTCATCATATATTAGCATAGCGTTTATATAGCCTATTGGATCATATCTCATCATCTACTTGTAACATCTTATATCTTGTTGCTTATATCTTCATGTACTCTGTCAGTTACTCGTATCTTTGCATTTTCATATATCTTTTAACTTCAATTGGTTGTGTTAGAATTCTTTACCATACATGTAACTAACCTATCATTTGTGCATTTCTGGCATGTGTTGTCAATCTTATACTTCCTAATCTCATATATTTCTATCATATATGCATTTCATATATTCACATATTCATATCATTCATCTATTCATATCATCTCATATATTCATATATATTCTTATTCTTTATCTAATTTATATCCTTCAATACAGTTCGGGACTGCCCGGAATCCAGTCCTAAAAATTCCAATATTCAGTCCTAAAATTTTGGGACTAAATCACCTGACTTTATTCAGGCCAAAACAACATATCTCATTATATGACTTTTTATTCCAAGTAGGGGAAAATTTCATACCTCATGAAGTTGACTAAACTCCCGAATTTTGGTATCCATCGTGGCTCGCGTGCGTGGATCGACTTTGCTATCTGCTCAGGCCCGTCGGCGTCGAGCGTGATCGAAAAATACCAAAAATTAAGATTTTTCGAATATTTAATTAAAATCTCAGCAAAATCCCTTGTTTTTGGTACTCACATGTAGCCCTCGTCGAGTAGAGCACTTTTCGTTCTTAACCCGACGAAATCCGACGATCCGATTTCCATATATCGAAGAGAGAAGTGAGAGAAAAAAAAAAAATAAAAAAATCACCACGTTGCTCAGTATAAATGCGAGACAAATATTCGCGTTTATTTATTTATTTTTATTATTTTTCTTTAAGTGGGATTCACATAATAAAAAGCACTCTTTCACTTCTTGATAAGTTTTACCTCAAAACAAATCATTTCTTCGGTTTTCGATTTCATTTTATCATAGTGAATATTCTTTACATATTTACTATTTTTCGAGATTTTCTCAAATCCCGTTTTCGAGTTTCACTACACGTCGCTGAAATTCATAAATCTTTCCTTGTCTCGAATTCAACGAAGTCGACGAGTAGCTAGTTGAGGCAATTTACTTGTTGTGATCCGGTTTAGATCATCAGAGATCTAGAGAATTTTCTGAGCTTTTTCCAAAGTGGCAAAATTATAGTTTTACTCTTTTTTAATAAAATGTCATTTTTTGACGAATATAATTTTAACTTATTTTATACCTAAACATGGTATCAAGCGTATGATATTTTGGGGTGTTAAGTTTATTTGTTTAGTCTTGAATTCTATGGAACACTATGACTCTATGAGAGTTGTATCTACATGGTAGTGTTTGTAATTTCTTACATCGGATAAGGAATAAAGTTCTAGGTAATATGTTAGTACAGGCTTCTCATAACAAAGTAGACACATTTTAAAATTATGAAGACTCCTTTGACTCGAAAGTAGATAATATCATGTTTATTTGCAAAGGGTAGCTAAACCCCATGACTATTTATTGAATAAGATCTGGTATGTTCTTTCTTTTCCTCTTGTTAGAAAAAGATTGGTGGTTTTTACCCTTTCTTGATGCAAATCACCGATCTATGGATTAGTCACTCATGTTTGGGCTTTCTCTTTTAATAAAGTGGTTTCTTCCAGCCAATCTGACTTTTCATTTGATTTTTCTTTATTTCATTATGTTTTTATCGTTGACTTGTTGTAAATGTTTGGTCGTTGGTTTGTGTGAAGTGAATCGAATGGCAAATGTATTTTGATCGAAGCAGAGAAGTCTTATCAAATTTCTATTTGTCTGTATGTTTTATCAAACCTAAAATCTTAGGCATTCTAGGCATTTAAAGATTACCATTTGCATAGGTATTGAGTCGTTTCTTCTTGCTATTAACTTGGATTCTGTCATTCTCTAATATTTTTAACAATTTGATTTATATATTCAGATGAAATGTATTATTGTTTTGAATCAACGAAATTTCTCTTTTCCTTAGAAAATTTTTATTGAATGAGATCTATTATCGCGTGAAACGACCTTATATTTAATCTTTATGAAGTACATTTGGTATATACTCATCTTTTAAAAAAAAATTAAAATTTCATTTAAATTATCCAAGATTTCTTTTGCTAAGATTTCAATAAGTATGTATTGTCTCCTAATGTGTCCCTTTTGAGGATCTTGGTAATATTTATTATCTATAAAATATACTAAATAAATAAATATTCCAATAAATTTTCTTATTTAGTATCGGTGGGTTTTTTTTTATGATTTTGTAGACATGGTAGATTCATGTTGGACGATTTCAAATAGTAATCAAAATAAGGTATTTCACGAGTTGTTTTAAATGTCAAGTTTAAACATAAAATAAATTTAATCTTTTTATTTCTTCTGATAAGCTTATTAAAATGTACATATAAACTTCTTTTTAAATGTCGTCAAATTAGTTTCTTGTGTTTTGAAATACATGTTCATAAATTACAATTTTGAAAATTAACCTTAAAAATCACATTCACTAATTGCGATTTTGGTCCAATTTAAAAAATTTCGGTGATGCGTTTTCAAAACATAGAAAGGTCATTATTTTGAAAATGAGTCAATGTAAATATATATTTTTTTTTTACGAAAAATGAATTATTTTGGCTTTCAACTCTAAAAAGCTCTGCATGCAATCCAGAACTTCTTGAGCCCCACAAAGCTTTTGAAGTAATAGGTCCATCCCTTTGGGCCATAATAGGAAGAAAAGACCCAACTTTAAAAGGGTTTCCCCCTCCTCGGGCCTATCAGAAGCCTTGAGCCAGGCCCTATCATAAAGTAAGTAATTAAGGGAAGATAGGTAAAATGTTTTAAAAAAGGAAAGATAAATTAATATGGTAAGCTAATTAGGTAATTAAACATGAATTTTCAAGATTGAAATCATAAAAGTATAGATTATCTAGGTGATGATAAAAGTTATTTATAAATATGGAATGATTATATATATAAATCGATTTAAATCAATTTGTAGTCAAATCACGAAGGTTGAATATAAAACTAGATAATATATTTCTTAGAGATTTTAATTATAAAAGATAATAAAGAGAAATATACCATGAAACTCACATTAATGACACCACGAAAACTATACGAAGCGAGAGAAATAAATAAATAAATAAAATAATAGAAAAACACATTCAAGATTACACATAAGTTCACATTAAAAATCCATACAATATGTATTAATCATCATATATTGTTCATCTCCATCATATTATAGTACCCCTCAAAACAACTCCTATCACACATTATCATCCCAACCACTTTTCTAGAGAATGAATTCTCATTAATTCTCATAGAATGAATCATCTCATAAAAAGTTTTATTAATTTAACTTTTATTAATATATATATATATATATATATATATATATATATATATATATATATATATATATATATATATATATATATATATATAATTTAAAAATAAGATTTATTGAAAATGGGGAAAAATAATATTATATATTTAATGATTTTACATTTATATTTATATTTTTTGAATTATGTTATGTAACTTTTTTTGTTAGATTTGTGAAGTTGTCTTGTAGACCGATGATTGAGGCGGAATCACCATGTTTGGAATTTGTGGGGCCGGCATCGATGTCGGATTCTCAATTATTTTGCATTTCACTTTCGTAGACTCAGTCAAGACTTTTATTTACCGCGTAACCCGATCTTGTTTCCGCTCTTTTCATATTCATGACCACTTCACTAATTTGTACAATGTCACTTTCTTCAAATTTTCGCTAAAAAATTAATTTTGGCTTTATTT
>JAEQBH010006138.1:0-86246 GCA_016808115.1 Tetrastigma voinierianum
AAAATATGTGAAGGAGTATTACAAGCGAAATAAATAATAGTGTATATCTCAATACGGCCTCCTGCATAATAGTTATTCATGTAGATGAGATATATCTGAAATGTAATAAAATGGATTCTACCTTAGAACTGGTAGAGGATAGATGGGCATGCCTATTAGGGAAAAACAAGTGCTGCTGACTTATCTTGATCGATTGGCCTGTTTAGGTCATTACAACGCCTTCGGGCCCTTATAGATGGTCATTGTCTCGTCTGATGATAACAACCTTAGACCTTTATAGACCTTGTTTTGTATAATGAGTTATAACCTTGGCCGGGGTAGCATAGTTTCGCTTTATCGAAACACTGCGGGGTTGTCAGGCGTAAACTTAATAAAACAAATGATTTGAATATGACATGTGAAAAGATATGATATGATTTGAGAAGCATAGCACTGCTATGTGATGATAAGTTCTGTAACATGAGATTATATGATTCGACATGATAAATGAAAATGTATAAGAATGTAAAATGATCTGAAAAGTTAATATGAATCTGATATATGGAAAGCACAAAGTACGATGCACGAAGAAAGTATATGAACAAGTACGGTATGAAAAGAAAGTAATATGAAAAGTATAACGGGAGAAAGCGATTATGAACCACGATTACATGAAAATAGAACATAACAAATGATATAGTATATAACAATGAAAGTAATATATGTATATGATTATGATATGCACAAAATAGGAGATGTAAAATGAACCATGAGAAAGGTAATAGATCAAATGATAAGTACTAGAATAAGAAATAAATGATATGAAAGGTTATATGTCAAACGTCACATGATAGATAAGCGTATTTGTTGAGACGATCATAGTTATTAATTAGATCCACGTATGTTCGAAGTATTCAGCGTAAAGGCTGTGCAGTTTAATGTCAGTGTAGGTACGAAGCGAGAGAAAACGGGATAGAGGGCGGGACATCCCATCGAAGCGGGCCGGCCGGAGATAGGTGCTCGCGCCTTGCCCGCCCGATCTCTGTATTTTTAAGGAATGGGTACTAAGCTTTGTATATTGAGAAGTAATGGGACTCTCGATTATAGAACATAGATACCACTATGGTGGTATGTATAATGTATATGTAAAAATTTTTGTTATTAAATTGCGCCGGATGGAAAATAGATGCAGTGTCAACTCACGAAAGAAAAGGTTGAAGAGTCCCAGTCCCGAAGTGTGACACCCTTGCTTGACATCCTTATAGGAAGCAATGATATTCAGGTTGGGTGCTGGGTTGGGGGCGTCACAATCCCCATGATGACCCCCCTAGTGATGGGGTCGTCATGGCCCATTTCGACTTGATCTGCTGCCAGGAGTTCTGTCGACAATGGGAGTTCAGCGGACATCATATTCGCGTTAGCATTTAACAAGATGGGTATAGGAAGGGAGAAGCTAGAACCGGTGAGTGCCCACTTATTGGGATTTTCAAGGGAAAAGGTACTGCCACTTGGGTTAACCCAGCTGGTACTCACCTTAGGAAATCCCCCATGTTAGGCTACAACAACGGTAAAGTTCCTCATAGTAGATGCTCCCTCGACGTACAATATGTTACTGGGCAGGCCTTCTCTCAATGCTTTAAGGGTCGTCCCCTCCGCCTATCATATGGTTATCAAGTTCCTAACAGAGAATGGGTAAGTGGTTCGAGGAGACCCGGTAGCGAGAATGTTACTTTCGGCGTCGATAAAGCAGCCGAGAAAAGATGTCTACATGGATGAGCTTGATATGAGAGGCAGGCTGGACACTTTCGACTAACACCGTCGGAAAAGTGGAACCATTACAACGAAGACCCGGCCCAGAACATCGCCTACATCGGATCAAATTGAGGTCGGGGACTTGAAACCTCCTGCGTCGAGCTTCTTAAGCAAAAATGTAGAGTATTCACTTAGGCGAGGACATGCGAGGAATTGACCGGTAGTTATCGCAGTAATTTGAATGTTGCCCCTCACGCTGGCTTAGTCAAACGAAGAAGAAGTTTCTCCCTAGAAAGGTAGAAGGCGATCAACGAAGAGGTCAGCAAACTCCCTCCAAGCTTTGAAGGCTACTATCAGAAGTAGATTATCAGGCGGTTGGCTAATGTAGTTCGTCTAAGAAGGCATAAATAATAGACTGCGTGACTTTATCTATGTTAATCGGGCTTGCTGGTAAGATAGCTTTCCTCTCCTTACTAATCAACCTCATAGTGGGCGCCAGCTAGCGTTGCGGCTCCTCCCTTCATAGACGCATCAAAGTTTATAATCGGATCATAATGGATCCCAGCGATCAGAGAATACCTCATTCGTGACCGGGCAGGGAACGTACTATTATCAGGTGATGCCTTTTGGAGTTGAAACATTTGGGGCCACTATCTCAGGTTGGTAAATAGAATGTTCCAAAAACAAATTGGGCACATCCATGGAGTATACATAGGCGACATGCGTGAAGTCGATTAAGGTCGAGGCTCCATGTGGACCACTACGGATTGTTCCAAGTCTGAAGGACTTCTGAGACGAGTTAAACCCCAGCAGTGTGCTTCGGATCTCGCTAGGAAGTTCTTGGGTTTCATAGTCGGCTGCTTAGCGGAATAGAGGCAAATCCGGACAAGATAAAGCGGTGCTCGACATGCGACCACCCTCGAGCACTAAAAGAAATTCAGCGGCTTGGCCGGAGAATAGCTACGTTGAGTCACTTTGAAGTATCCAGATCTAAGTGACAATTATCGATATGCTAAAATTACGAAAAGGCCTTCCTTTGGGATGCCATTTGTGAAGAGCGTTCTCGGTATTAAAAACCTACTTAAGCTCCCCCTTATTCGGTAAGCCCCTCGAGGCGGAACTCCTTACGCCCTACTTAGTCGTTTCCAATTTCTCGACTAGTGTGTACGTCGAGAGAGTGGGATAGAGGGGCGACCGGTAGATCCCATTCTTATGGCCAGGGCTGAGAGGACGGATGAAGGTATCTGAAGATGGAAAAGCTAGTTCTAGCATTGTAGACCACCTTGAAGACTTAAACCATACTTCCCGAGCTCACTGTCGAGATTAGATAGAACACCAAATGAAGCAAATATTGCACAAACCAGAAACCTCAGGAAGATTGGTGAAATGGGCCATAGAAGTAAGTGAGTTTGACATTGGAATATGAGCGAGAACAACGTCGAAAAGGACGGGTTTTAGCGGATTTCATCATGGAATTCACCTCGTAAGCCCTCTGCGAAACCACCCATTTCGCATCAGGCCTCCCGTGCGGAGGTTGTCCATAGATAAGTACGCGTGAATGGTCGAGGCCCGGTGCGGGGTTGATTATGACCTCCACAGGATGGGATCGCGTGGAATATGCACTTTCGGTCGGGTTAGGACTCTCCGATATGGCCGAATATGAGATCTCATTGTCGGGCTTAACACCGCCTACTCCGTGGAAATTTGTCGGCTAAAAAAGGTATCTGTGATTCGAGTTGATGGTGAGCGGATAGAAAAATTCCTAAACGGGTAGAAAAATGATCCTTTACCTAAAAAGGTCGTGAGCGCTCGAAAAATTTATGCGGGTTTTAGGTCGAATCGTCCCAGAGCGAGAAAATTCATGGCGGATAACACTGGAAGAGAGTCGGCCAATGGCGTCCACTCTTTGGGAAGACTGGATAGGCGGATACCCGTCAGGCACCTCCGCGACCCTCGATAAACATCAGAGTGAAGAAATTTTCCCGTGTGTGACTACAGAAATTTGGATGGACCCCATATGGAATTTACTTGTTCGCGGGACATTGCCAAGCGTCACGAGAAGAAGGCATCTAAACTAGAGCAAGGTCGACTAGATTGGCTCTTTACGGAGGAGACCCTTTATAAACGAGGTTTTTCTACACCCCTCCTCAAATGCCTAGGAATGAAGATGCCATCTATGTACTTAGAGAAGTGCACGAAGGCGTATATGGCAACCATATCGGAGCTCGGACCTTGGCAAGAAAAACCCTGAGGTAAGGGTATTATTAGCCCATGATGCTCAAAACGCCACAGGCCCCATTGAAAAATATAAAATGTCGAGCATGCAAGATCTCCCGCCTCCCACCGAACCGCGACCTCGATCCTTAAGCCCACGGCTTTCAACAGTGGGGTTGGACGTACTAGGGCCCACTACAGTACAGTTCTGTGTAGTAGTGGACTACTTTACCCAGTGGAAGTGAGCCATTAGCAACAATCAGCGGCGAGTGCGTAACCGTTTGGTTCATAATATGTAGGTTCGGAATCCCAAGAGCATTGGTATCGGATAATGGAAAGAAGTTAAATGACTGAAATTTAAAAACTTTGCGAGCTCAGGAATGAATTAATATTCGGTCACAGGCTCATCGTGATCCGATGGACAAGTAGAAGTCACTATAAAGGACTCTCAGCGGCATTAGAAGACTAAAATTTGGAAACGCTACAAAGGAAAATGGTGGAGACCTCCCAGAGTACTATGGGCATCTGAGCTACACGCAGATGCACCCAGCGAGGAAACTCCTTTTGCCTTAGCATTTGGCACTGAGGCGGTAGCCCTTATTAAGGTTGAGCTCAAGTCACCTAGGGTCGAGTTTGCAAGCCTTAGAAACCTGATGAGAATCTCTCACTTTAACCTTGATCTCCCCAGAGGAGACGGGCTTGAGGCTGAAATGCTTAGGATTCTGTGAATCGGCCAGTCTTGTAGTCCCAAAGGTCGGGGCTTAATAGTTTAAACGGAGTGACTGGTGCTCAACTCATACTTCTTAAGGAAGAGCCTCACTGGAATCTGGACTCCCAGGCGAGAGGGACCACATGTCATATCACGGATAATCTGACATGAAACTATAAAGTTTAAACGGAAGGAAAGACCTTTGCATCACTCTGGAATGCAGGCACCTCGACGGTTTTACCCGTAAAAACCTCAGTTATCTCTATTAAATGAAAGTGCAGCAGTTTCCACTTTAGTTCAAAATATGATTATTATTGATAACATTTTGGCTTTTCTCTTGTAATCATAAAGAAGGAACCGGGGATCTCGGTTGGCCTCCATAAAATCACGAAGGCCGGAAGAGAGGCCTGGAAGGTTACATGAAACATCAAACAAGTATATGTGTTTCCAAAAGCATGTACTTTTATTTCAGAGAATTACAGTTATTCAGGAAAATTACAATAAGCAAAACCATTCTCTACATCTCATAAAATTACAATGGCCTCTGGTCACTCTCGAGGGAAAAAACCACGAAAGAGAGAAAAGGGAGAAGGCAGAAAAAAGAAAGAGGGGAGGAGAGGCGCATAACATAAGGCGGGACTTTAAGCATTCCCTCTAACCAGCCTCAGGCGGCGCATTCATATCTACGATGACTCCATCAAATGGCAAGACTAAGGAACAACACAACTCCAACAAATGGCAGAACAACGAAACCAAACGTCTGCCTATGACCACCAAACAGACTTCGCGCAATGGCAATCAAACCTTGAAGCTTCATTATGTCCGAACTCCTTAGCGAAGGTAGGAAGAAAGCAGGAGAAGCGGCCGTATAACCTTGCCTGTGAAGGAAAGCGAGTGCATCTATAAAGAAGCCTAGACACCTTGGGAAGTCACGCAGTTTGTTCCGATTCTCCATAGAACGACATTAAAACTACGCACACTTTCCCAAGGGAAGGAAGACGAAAAAACTCAAGAGCTCGGATATTAAAGAGCCACGTGGCTGAAGTCAGAGGGTGTGTCTCTTTCGATTCAAAGAGCTATGGAGCTTAGTTTTTAAGAGCCCAGCTCGAAGGCGTATCACGGCCTCAATAAGAACCAGGAGCTCCGAATATTAAGCCGTAGCTCGATTCGAAAGAGCCATGGGCTCAGTTCAATAAACCCAGTAGCGCAGAATTTGTTAGAAACCCACATGCTTCCGATCAATAAAACGATGTTAGTTTATTCGACCCGCGTGCTTCGGTTCGTCAACCACGTAGCTCGATTCAATAAGACCTTGCTTCGGTTTTGTTAAGCCATGTAGCTTCAATTCAATAAGAGCCTAGTAGCTCGGTTTAATAAGAGCCCATTGGCTCGATTCAATAGAGGCCTATGCTTCGATTCAAACCAGAGCACATTTAGCTCGATTTTGTTAAGTGCCACGTAGCTTAGATGTACTTTGCAACAATTAATAAAAGTTTGAATAGCGGAAGCCTCATGACCAGTTTGTAAAATAAGATGGTAAAAGAAGATGGAAGGTCGAAAGGGTATAAAGGCAAATATCATGGTCGACAAAAATTAGAATTCGGCATGTTGTGCAGTCAAGGCTTAGAGCCGAGAAGTTAGCGAATAAGCGAAACTACATGGAAAGGCCTAAATTTATGAAGCATGACTCTTAGCGAGTCTCGGTTGCGAACCTCCTAACCATGTAAGTCGGAGGTGGGGTCCCGATGGCCAGGGTAGGAGTAGGCCTTTCACGGGGCCTCGGTCTCGGGGCGATGGGAAGAAGACGAGGCTAAGGGTAGTGAGAGACACTCCCAGGCCATCTTCCACTGTTAGGTCGAGTTCTCCACTTGGTTCTTGGCGGGAGCCCAGGAAGGTGAAGCTTGGGCAGGAGACCTTGAAGCCACTGCTTGTAGAAGATGAGCCACAGGCCCATGTGTACGTACCTGGAGTCCTCGGCTCGGCAATCCTTGCCCCTCGTTCTAGCCCAAACGAGAGGCTGGCGCCTTTGGGAGATCATCCGCAAGCGTGGCATTCTTAGATTCGGGCGCCCCACGGTGCTCACAAGCCTCGGCGACCTCTTGGCGAGAAACGGAGCTCAATGTCGTGGTTTGGAGGCAGCGACTCATCCACAGCTACGTAGTTCTTCCTTGTTCGCTTCTTTGCCCGGCCACGACTACCGCGGTTCACCTGGCGCCTTTAGCTCCTCCACAGCGATCACGCAGCTCATCACGACAATCAGCTCACATTCGGTAACCCTTAAACCATCAGAACGCTACTTTGTTCTTGACTTGCGATTCGCCGTCGAAGTATGCTTCCGTCAATTCTCTTACGGCATCCTTGGTCAGGTGTTGCACCTGAGCTCATAGGTCGGCCCTCTCCGAGGTTAGGGAGGCAACCTCGGCTTTATACGCCTCTACCGCCCTAGCAGACCCCTCGGAGAAACAAGCCCTCTTTGCTAGGCTTTTCATGTAGGTAGCCACTGCGAAAATGAAACAGGTAAGGAGCGATTGAAATCAATGATAGGATGGACATTAAAAATATCTGAATGAGATATAACCCTCACTGAAGGGATGAGGCGAGCCACGCGCGGACATAAGTCAGCCTTCCCCAGGTCAATCGTAGAATGACGATAAGGCCCCGACGGCCGGCTGCGCATTTACCCAGAGTCCTCATCCTCTCATGTCGAGGCTTCCTCTCCTCGCCCTTAGAGCGCCTACGAGGCTCGGCGCTGCTGGCCGAGGGCTCCAAACAAATAGGCGGGATATCGAGAGGAGGCTCGGCGGTCCTTGCGGAAGGAGACTCTTGGATCTGCATGGCCTGGGGAAGCGGTATGGACTGTCACCTTTGACACCTGACCACGGGATGAGCGGCGTGCGACCTCTCGCCCGGAATTGCCCCGACGACCCTTGCTCCTGAATAGATGATGGCGAGGAGGACGCCCCCAACTTCGGGACCTTGCCTCGAACCACATGGATGCTCTTGGGGGCAGCCGGTACCTTGCGCTTAGCGCTTCTTTTCTTCTTTGCCAAAAATTCAACTCGGGCTTAAAGCTCTTCCTGAGAAGGCTTCATGACAGAAGATTAAGATGGCCTCAGCGGTCAAGAGATTTCGCACGAAAGTCTCGGAAGGTCGAAGGTTTTGCACCGAAGGCGGGAATATCAGATCCTAATAAACTGGAATACGTCCACACAGGTACATTTAACTTGACTCACCCAGCTACTCTTTATCCTCGGGTGAGGCCCAGGCGAATACGAAGGCCGCACAACAACAAAGTTAGAAACATCTCATGACTTTATTCAGCCGATTACTTAACGAATGGGAAACTCACGTAGGTTCTCGGGGCGATCGAACGGTCGAATGCGAGCATATCTTCTCGGTCGAGTAGGATTATATACGATTCTGAGCCTTAACGAAAAAATAACGTTCATAGTGTTTGTCTTCTGGGAGGAAGGAAGGCCGAGATGATCGAAGCAGCATTGAAGTGTGATATGCAAAAGCACTCTGTGGCCTCTTTCACACTAAAGAATTCAAAGAAAAAGTTATCATGAGACACTGGGATACTAACTCTAAGGCATTAGCATCAGGCAGAGAGGAAATTGGGAGGAGAAGATTAAGGAATGGATAAACGTCCAGAATCTGCATGGAACACTTTTGATAAAGGAGACCACAGAGGAAGCGAAGGATCATTCTCGAGAGATTCGCCTCGAAAAACCAAATATCACCCGGCACTTGGGCGATGTAAGAAGTGAGAAAATCGGGCCTTAAACGCGACACGGGCTGTGGCTTGGCGAGTCTTTCGAAAAGGGCTGGTGGGCCCAGGACCTCTCCCAGCCGGCATTTTCATAGCAACTTCCCTCAGTGGCGTCAGGCAGTCTGAGTGCCTGATCTCACTGACCTCTTGCCTTTGCGGACGGGGAAGGAGGTCTTGCTAAAGGAACCGGTTGACCATGATGATTTGGACGGCTAGGACCTTTCACTACATTTACATAATCAGTTCTCATTGAACTACACTCTGTCTGCGAAGCAGAGGCCAGGCCCAGGAGCCAGTCTGTATGGTTTAGACAAGGAAAGGAGATCGAGGAAAGAATAAGCGGAATCGGCCCGTGGCCCTTATGACAGAGTTCAAATAGTAACTCCCCACCGGTCCTTGTCAGCGAAGCTCTGATTCGAGGACTAAGGGAGGGAAATGAACATGATACGGGACCCGAAGCAGTACCAACCTAAGGGACCCACGAAATCGAACCGAGAAGGGACCAAAAAGAGGAAGAAAGAAGTCGTACCTAAGCTAGAGAAGAGAGAGCGTTGGAGGCTCGTCACAGCCCAAAGTGGGTACAACTTTGATGGGGCCAGGAAGAAGATATGAAAAAATATGAGACCAATAGGAGAGAAGTTTGGAGAATAGGGAAAACGATCCGTCGGTCGTGACCTCACTTCTAAAGCATTAAAGCTGTTTATAAACGACGGGGCGTGAAAGTCGAAAGCCATCATTATCGAGATCACGATTGGCGGAATTGTGCTTCAGATGAAAAACCCGTTCGGCCCGCGTGCGATTTGTTGCTTGATCAGCGATTCGACCCTTGCTAAGCTCAGCTTTACGGCGAAGCGAAACAACGATGGTGCATAAAGAAATGGCGCATAGGCCTAGGGCGCTGAAGCCAAGGCAAACGGCGTCAATTAAAGGCAGCGGGTTGAGATCGTGATGAATTTGGCGAAAAGCTTCCGCGTGGGGACTGGCCTGATGGCGATCCTAGTTACTCCCAAGGCGCGGGCCCAGGTTTAAACTAAGTTCGATTAAATTTGGAATGATTGGCCAGGGGATAATCAGGTTGTCTACCGATTGTGACATAAGAAGGAAATGACTTCATCCATGATCAGATATCTACTCATTAAGAAGAAGGATCCTCCATGATTATGAAGCTCTATAATTATCACTATTATTCGGTGCTTGATAGGAAGAGGAAATCCACTTATCCCCAGTGAAGAGACGTCGTATCGTCGTCTAGCAAGGAAAGTCATCATTGATTACCACGTGATAAATAATGAGCAATTCCCATCGAGAAGAAGAAGTCATGTGTAAGCATTCAAATGAGTTGAATCTCCTTATAACTCGTAAGAAAGAAAGCGAAACAACGTGGAGGCAATGATATTCATCGCGTACCCTTTCTATGTGGGTTGCCACATCAATCGGCCCAGCGGATCGATTTGCATGACTCAATAGCCAAAACCAAATATCGATGGCATTTGTAATAATAATCTACCAAATTGAATCCAGTAAAGTTCTGTGAAGTTCAAAGGTGTAATTAGTCAAATGTCAATTTTAAAATTTTATATGTGTTAGAACTTTAATTTGAAAATTTACATGATCTATTTTAAAATTTTAAAACTAATACCAAAATCAAAGTAATTTTTATGCCCTTACTATATTAATATAATGACTCAATTGGTACAAAGGTCTTAAGTTTATTTATGTCAGAATTGATCCCATGGGGTCGGGTGTGATTAGGAATGTGATCGAGGATTAAGTTAATATAAATTGGCTTCGAGAGCTCAACTCGATTAAAAAACTTGAAACTCGAACTTGATAAAGGTTTTTTGTATAGTCTTCAGCTGTTTAAGAAAAATAGTTTGAAATTTATCTAATATTCATTCAAAATAAAACTTCGAATCAATTAAAAAAAATAATAAATAGTTATCACGAGCTTTCTGAAGCTCAAAACCAATTTGAGTTTAACTTGATTAATAAAATCTTAAAACTTGATTAAGCTTACGAATAGGTAAAGTGGATATTATGATCTTGAAGCGATTTAACGAAGAATAACAAATATATCAAATCAAATTCGAGTATTTTCTAAATAGAAATATGGGGTAACCACTCCTCTACATCCGCACTGAGAATAATCGAGAGATACACGTCAACTTGTTGACATTCACGTAATAAAAAATAATAAATTATATTTATCTTCCCGTAGCTCCAACAAGACGTCCTTTCGCCACCAAACTCATATAATTTAATTTTCGGATTAGATTTTGACCATCAACTTTATCGAACTAGTAGGGTTGGATATGATATCTTACCAAAAATAAAATCTAAAATTTAAGATTCAGTTTAAATAATATGCAGTAATGTGTTTATGGATAGGTAATAATTAATTAGTGGTCTGACAAATGACTTTCATAGAATTGAAAGATGCAAAGTGATTCATGCTGCAGCTAATCAAATTTATAAAATTTTGATGGCCAGGCGTTGTACCGGCGGTTATTGAAATAATAAATCAGGCATCGTTCGCGATGACGGTCGTTGGCGCTATAATCGATCTTCCCCATTTCTCCCCCCTTCACGCATTCTCGCCCGTTTATATAACTTATTCAAGCCTGCAGGCCTCCACCCTCTTATAACTAGTGTTTCTTCCACCCCCACCCCTCCAACTTTCAATGGCCAACCAACCATCTCTATTCTCCCTCTTCTTCTTTTTCTTCTTCTTCTTCGCTCTACCAATTAAGCTATGATTTCACAGCGGATTGAGCGCCACTCCCTTCTATGGAAGCGGTGACCACCATCAAGCACTAATGGAGTGCGTAAAATCTTATTGTAGGCCCCGAAACTTCGCTTTCCTTCTTTCCATTTTTTAAAAATTAATTTATTATTGATTACGGAATTGGGTTTAACTCGCGGGAGGAGCGTGTGGGTATGGAGATTTATATATGTAGAGTCTGAGAAGCAATGAACACGGCGGCGGGTATTATTTGTAATAATGGGTTGAGCTGCGAAGCTTGTTTCGAAATGCGGTGTGACTGCTGACCCCCAGTGGTGCCTCCCGAACCGTCGTCGCCACCGCCCAACGCACGAGGAAGGGGAGATGAAAATTAGAATTCTTCGATGGTTGTCGTTGTGAGCGATAGCGGCTTTGGTTTTATTTTAATGATGGAGTGGATTCATAGCATGTAGGTCGTTAAAAATTTTGTAAATTGATTAGTCGGCATTGTGAGCCTTGGGCGCTTTAAATTCTTAAGTAAATCGTTATGACGGCAGTGATTATCATTTATCTCATGGCATCAAATCTTGTAGTTTGGACATATTTTAAAGAAATAAATCTTAGAATTTTAGATTTTTATTTTGAAATAATATTGACGTCCAAAACTTCAAACTAGTAACCAACTTGTAGAAAAGACCAACATCCCTTGTGGCTCAATTTGTAACTTCTTGCTATAATATATAATTATATAGTTATTATATATCCTTTTTACCCATCCGACAAATCTGACTTCAGCCCCAACAAACCTATATATCCGTTTAAATATTTGGATTGGGTTTTGTGACATTATGAAAAAAGACCTTTATAACCCGTCCATAACAAGTGACCGTCGGAAAACACCTAAATATGAAATTCTGCACTTTCAAAACACCCAAACTTTTCTGTGTCTCTGTAGTAAGCGATGAAGCAAACGGGCTAGTCTTCATCCGTCTCGGGGATCAACCACCTCATCGCCGCATGGTGGAGATTGCAAAGCTCTAACTCAGAAGACCCCCGATTCTCTATCACAATCCTTACCATGAAGTTCCCGCCTGAGACAACATACTGTGAACTCCTATTCCGATTCCATCCGTATCGTCCCCCCGCTTCCTCCAGAGATCGATGCCGGGTCGATGCGCCAGGCGTCTTCCTCCTCGAGCGTCAATAGCTCATCGTACTGTCAGAGACGTCCGCGAGCTCACTCGGTCCGACCTGGTTCGCCCCGCTGGGTTCGTTATTGATATGTTCTGTACTCATGACTGACGTTGCCGGCGAGCCTAGCGCCTCATATCCTTCTTCACTTCCAGCCGCTTTTCTTGGCTTCCCTGTTTGCTATTCAGTTCCTCCATGATTAGTGAGGGATTGATTTCAGTGAGTTCAAAAAGACTGGTGCTGAGTTGGAGGTTCCAGCGTTAACTCAGTCTTTGCAAGGCCTTCCTTCCATGATTCTCGATAGAGGTGGTAACAGAGTGCGGCTGATCAAACAGAGACTCAGAGAAGTCATGCATATAATACGTTTGCTGTGCCTTGAATAGCACTGTTCAACCATTACGTGGCAGTAAATCTGGCCGGTACCTTCGTCGGACCTCTCATGCTCAATACCGAGGATCCGGTGGGGCCTGTTAAGATGCCATATCACATGACGTGGCTTGACGACTCAGCCAACATCGTGGCATTCCTCGTTTCGGCGCAGGGGGAAGTTTATGCGGATCAAATCGAGATGGCTCATGGGCGAACGTAGCGGTCATCGCTTGTGTCCCCACGTCAACCCTCCTCCTGCTGATGTAGACGGTGACTCAAATGATATGCAAATCCTAAATAAAGTTCGCACCAGAAGTGATTCTGCATCGAACGGTCGAAGACTGGAAAGATAATCGATGTCTCCACAAGTAGCGGTTTTAGCCTAAATTCAGCAATAGGAGGGTTTGTTTCTCATTGTGGATGGAATTCATACTGAAAGCATATGGTACGGTGTTCCGTTAGGTAATATGGCTCATGGGCAGAACAAGCCTCCCAACGCACTTCAATTGGTGAAAGATTTAGGTTATAGATGAAAACAGATTATGAAGCCAATAGTGAGTATGTTGTAAGTGCTGTGATTTATCAGAATGACTGAAGATCCAATATTTTAGAACAGTGAGCCGAGAAAGGAAATGCACAAATAAGTAGATCAGCGACCACAGATGGTGGTCCCACTTTTCCTTGGGATGACTTATTATTGATATACTGTTACATTCTCTTGTGAGCAAGAAAGTGAGCTTAATAAACACATGAGTAAGAAAGGAGAGAGGTGCATTGTATTCTTCAACATGTCATCATATCATCCATTGATTTCTTTTAGTTATCTTTGTTTTTTAAAGAATTCGAGGAAAAATACAAGTAAAAGAAAATAGGAAAGGAGGAAAGAAAATGAAGAAAAATAATAATCTAGTTAAATATTATATTATTTTGTTTATTATATTTGGGATTAGATTTATTTATTTTATAAAATATCTCAAAATTTTATGTAATAAAAATAAAATTATTATGATAACACTTCTTTAAGTTATTTTTGAAAAATAAAATATCATTAATTATAATAATTATATATTATTTATATAAAATTAAGTTTTTATCTTAAATTGTTGTTTCTCATTATTATAATCATATATAATAATAGAAAGTATTATTATATAATATTCTATTTAAAATATATTTTTAATGTATGACATTATTGATAATCAATGTAGTTTTTGATATCATATAATCCATGTATTTAATAAAGTTTATAATATAAAAATATTTATTGATAAAAATTAATATTTTAATAAAAAATAGATACTATATTTTCTATGTTACTATATATATAGATATCAAACTTAAATTATAGATATCAAACTTAAATATAAAATTATAAAAATATTAATTTATCTTAGAAAGTTTCAAACTAAAAAAATTAGCATGACCTTTGTAAGTCATTTAATTAAAAGAACATTTAAAAGTAAGTAAAATTAAAATTTTAAAAGTGTTTAGAAATTTTTTTAATTGAAATTAAAAATATAAAATTATGAAAAATTATCCACATGTGTTGAAATTAATTTGTCAGCTAAAATGAAAATACTATTAAAAAAATGTGAAATCCTTTAATTTGTCAGCTAAAAATTAGTGATGATAATTTTTAAAAGCAATATTTAGTTAAATAAAAAATTTATTAAAATTTTAATATAAATTAACATTTTCTATCATAATGTATAGTTATTTAACCATTTTTTATTCCAAACTAACCTAATCAAATCGTTAATCAAATAAAATAAAGTAAAATAATAAAAACAAAACTAAACCTAGCTACAAAATTTGGGGTCTAGAGATATTTTTCTTTGTATAAAGTATGTGTGAATTTATGTGTAAGGAATATGGAAGAAAAATAAAAATAAAAAAATAAAAAGGTAGAAGAAGAGACGAGAGAAGGCAGAATGAGGAGATTTTTCTCATATGTTCAGTTATAAATTTTCTTCAGTCTTTTTGTATTGAATTTCTTTTTTAAGAAATTTTACTTGTTTTTGTTTATCAAGTAAAATATATAAAATTTTGAACCCTCATTGATTTCTTTTAACTTCTACTCCTAGAATAAATCTAAAAGTATTTTGATTATTGTATTTGGTTTTTTAAATTTATCATCTATTTGGTAAAGGTAAGTTAGGAAAAGGGTTCCTAAAACAATTTGATTACTTATATTTTTAATAGTAAGAATAAAGTTTTAATAATAAATACCATTTTTGCAAATATGTCCAGATTTTTGTATCAACCTAACTGATCATCATTAATCGTTAATACCTTTAGAAGTTTTTACAAACATATGTTCGAATTAATCTTTTCTCAGATACACTTTAATCATTTCTTGAGTCAACTGGGTTATAAAAGTTGACTGATAATCAAATTACTTTAAAATTATTTTAATATCTTTGTTTTTGTACAACTCCACTATACTATAACAAAAGTTTCTAATTCTTCATTTGTTTCATTACACAACTCTTTTGTTTTCTAAATATGTTATTCTATTCCAACAATGATAAAATGTTTAACCCATTCATTGCTTTATTTGTTTATTTTTCTTGTAAATCTTTAATGTTGTCGGTTCTTGTTTTATAGTATTGAAATATGTCTTTCAATCATAAGAACACAAATTAATAGCTTTATTTTATATTTTTGTTGTCTAAAACTTTTCTATGCATTTATTTTTTAGATTTTTATCACCTGATCTTATCATTTCTATTATTAATTTCCACATATTAATGTGTGTTCACTTTAAGAAACAATTTCTATTTTTTCTATTTCTTTTTTCCGACTATTAGTCCAGAGTTATCAATAAGCAAATATTATTTTCTTAATAATATTCTTTTCATTATCTGATAAAAACATTAACTTATTTTTACAGTTTGCTTACAATCCCTTTGTCAAGATGAAACATCAACTTTTATGCTTTTCATTTGCTGGGCTCGTATATTATTTTCTTGTGTATAAACTGTGAAGTGTGAACTATGGTGTGTAACATAAGAAAAAAATGAATGATAAAATAAAAAGGTAGAATGAGATTGAGAGAAAACCAATAACCATGAGAGATTTTTCTATATGTCTCAATATAAATAGTGAGAGACAGTATTGATTTAGAGAAATGGATTTTTTTCTTTTAATAATTACATTTATTATAATATTTAATCGTCATAAGATTCAACCTTAAACTCCTGTTTGGTGGATATCTTCGGTGTTTTAAATTCTGAACGTGTGACTTTTCTCCCCCTCCCACCAACTCAGGTGCCCTGGCTTACCACCACAACTTCATAGACACCCATGCCTTCAGATTGTTTGCACACATATCTCCAGGTAAAATGGGCCACTGGGCCCAGCATCTAATACCATCAAACATGTACCTGGAACTATATTCCTAATAGCTCCAAGAAAGTATTTTATTACTTTAACACAAACACATTAAAACTACTAATTCTAATACACATTATCCAAAACATCATGTGTTTCAATAACCTCATTTTTCAAAATCTATCAGGACGCCCATTTCCTTGGGTCCGTTGACTATCCACAACCCATAGAGATCGTGATTTACGCCCACGCCACTTCAGAACGCGAGTCTTGTACGGAAGCTCATCCAACATAACACCAGACAACCGGTCTCCAAATGTACCCAATATAATCACACATAATTAAAACCACCACTAATCCAAATAACAGTCTCATCAAGATGCAACAAATCAGTCCCCAATAGCTCTGAAAAGAGTTAATTCAATTTTCTTTTATACAAATACATATATTAAATTAGAGAATTCTAATACATGTATACACATCACAACCCAAAGCCACAATCCGCTTTTCTTCTAAACCCACCTCTAGGATTTAGCCGTCTCCGTGCCCTGTACCTGAAAATATGTTCCTCGACAGGGTGAGCTAATGCTCAGTAGTGGAATTTCACCCATGGGCTACTTCCACCTAAGTGCATATGCAATGCTCCAGTAATAAACACACATTCAAGCAAATGTATGATCTCATTTGAATGTCTAACTCATCATCTCGTACCTGAGTCTCATTCGACTCCTTTCACCTCACTTATAAGTTATATGAGAAAACTAGTTTTAAAACAAAGTTATTTGTTTATATTTGTGGGTCTACCGATCTAAGTAGTGAATCGCCTCCATGTTATTACATTTAGTGGACTAACTGCAGATATATCAATCGTACTGTCTCCGATTTATCGATATTTTATATGTGACTACCCTCCGATGTATATCAATCACGCTCCTAACATTTATATTTTTAGTATGGACTCCGATCATTATTTTTATTTTTAGACAACCCTCCAGATATTTTTACATTTACTTGTCACCCCTTCCAAATGTGCTTCTTCTTACAAACTACCTTATGCACCACTCCTATCTCTTAGTGCCTGTGCATAAAGGAAATGCATTGTGATGTCATTTCTAAATACCATATAACACATGCAAATATATCACCATGCATATATTCACATAATTTAAATCACACAAACATGTCATGTAATTTCACATTCATACATCAAAATTAGCTCACCAGCAATGATCAACACGGTATTTCTGATCTTGAATAACTCTGATCATACACATTGTCACACAAAATATATTTTCGTGTCATTATTCCTAGTAATTAAGAAACCTAGGGTTTACGGTTCCGTCACTCATCAATTCATTGTTCACTTGTAACCAAGAGATTTTATGGTCATTTCCTACTTCATCCAAACCAATATAATGACGAATTATTTATTTAACAACCCAAATCAGCCGTTGCAGTCACTACCGCCCAGCTTGTGTCTCCAAAATTATATCACCCGGTCCTAAGTCAGATCACTCAAATGGCCCATCACGGGCCTCTTGTTATTCGATCAAACATTTACAATGTTTTTAAACAGAGAAACTTAAGGAGGAAACCTACTCGAGTTTGAGGAAACTCCTAAATCCCAGACACTCCACGCCAAGCTCCTCTCCGGCTGTAGAGCAAACTTCTCCTTCTTGTCCCGGGCACTCACCGCTAATCTCACCCATTTTAGAGAAGGAAGACTCTCTCTCACTAAAAAAATCGCCATTTTCGTTTCTGTAAGAAAATCCCCCCCTTTCTCACGTTTTGGCTCATTTCAATTTGTAAGAGATGATACTGTTGACTATTTTGGCATTATTATCATTTAAATCAAATCCTATAATGCCATATGTCTTCTTTCCAGCTTAATATTCACTATCTCCCACTGTCCAACGATCATTTTCATCTGCGCTACGCTATGTATGATGAGAGACAGCATATGTGATTTGGGTTTGATCAAAATCATTTTACTAAGATTCCCAACCGATGCTCGAAAACGTGTCAACCCGACTATCTCTAATTTCTACGAAATTTTGCTATGCATAACCAGGTTTTCGAGACGCATTCAACGTGAACCGTTTTAATCATCTGAGACCTAGAGAATAAATTATGGATTTTTAACCTAAATTAACAACTTTGTAATCGAAATTACGTATTTTTGTTCTTTCCTTAAATTAGAATTTCTTGCCCAGCCATTCTCCTCTTAAAAGGAATTTCGTCCCGAAATTCTGGACAATCAAAACACTCACATGCATATGCAACGTGCACTCTACCATGCATGTAAACAATCATTTAAATGCTAAACGACTAACCCACGTACCTTCATCCCTAAACAAGAAGGGATAGGTGGCCGCATCGTGTCCTTGCGCTCCCACGTCGAATCCTCCACTCCATAGTGCCGTCATAGCACCCTCACTAGCCTCACGGTCTTGCTGCAAAACCCTATCACTAGCCATCCAAAATTCATAATCGGTCCCTCCTCAAAGGTCATCCCATCGCGTCAATCTCTATCCGTCGCTTAATCCACAACACGAGCTTCTGGATCCAGATACTTCCTGAGCACTGAGATCGTGAAACACCCTCGACACCCGACATGCTGGGCGGTAACGCCAACCGGTACGCTACAATGCCTATCCTCTCGAGTATCTTGAAAGGCCCAATAAACCTCGACGATAACTTCTCACGCTACGAACCCGACCACCCTCTTAGCATCACCTTCAAGAAGACATGATCCCCAACCCCGAACTCTAAGGGTCGACATCGCATCCGCATAGCTCTTCGCTCCGCTCGAGTCGTGAGAAGACGCTTATCAGATCACTCACCTCTCTCGAGGTGTCTCTAATCTGAGCCTGGGACCAAAGGATGGAACCTCTCCCATCTCTACCCAACATAATCCAAGTGATCTATATGGTTTCGCATACAACACCATAGGTGTCATTTGCATAATTACCGCTAACTATTGTATCAGGCAAGATTCACTAAGGGCAAATGTCTTTACCCTTAATACTCAGACGTATATCAGCCAAGGTCCTCCGACACCCGAGATATAATCCATACAACTCATAACCCACACCACCTCGCTGGGTGTGTAAACACTCCAACCTTCCTATATCACAAGCTGTTGACAATCCAATGGACCGTCAACCTAGTCCATGTCATGTATGACATCCATATACTGAGCCCTTACCAGCTCAACAACACCCAATGCAATTTCCAAAGGGGTATCTAATTCTTGAGTCACTCTCGACTCCTATCACCCAACTCTAAGTCTACGTGATAACCATGTTCGTGTGTTTTCATCTCGATTAACTTAACTCTTCGGCTTACACTTCGAGCCTCTTACATTTCTTGAATCGAACTATGAGTCTTCTACTGATCGAGTCCTAAAGACAAACTCAACTCACTCACCAAGAGTGGTGAATGACCGTGACCGTGCACCCACACCGACTCGACGCGATGTTATCGTGCACACGAACGCAATAATGCCATACTGTGACACCCAATCCCAGGGTCCACCATTAGCAGAATCTCAGAGATCTCTCACTCATAATCCTGACCTATCAACCCTACATCCTAAGGAAGAACATCTATTCCTGGCTTCTCTAAAGGCCTTAACCTCTAAGCCCAAATCCGGTCGTGGTTTGCATGACAACCCGCTTAAGGTCCTAATTCATCGACAACCCGACGGTCAAGCCAACTCATCCATGTCAAGCCTGACAATCAACAACCAATAGGTCTACCACCCTAAGGTCCACTACTATTCTGTTGCGCAACTCTGATTTGTCCCTGACTTCAACCCACACTCTGGCCCCTCTGGCCTATCTCGTGTCGGGAAGTGCTCAGATAGCACCCCGAAACTAAAATCAGTTCCTCCTCGACCTGCACTAGGTGCGTGGAGGAATGAACCAGATACTCTCATGTTCTAGCGCTAATCGGGATCGCACCGTCCCAAAGTCCCGGGATCTTGTCTCAAGGCAATCTCGCCTCACATGGCCAATCCCGGCCCTAACTTAAACTCAGGAAGGTGTCTTCCGCCTCTTCCCGAACTAGAAGAAGGTCGGTCCTCGACACTAACACTTTGCATCCCCAAGGCTCCGAGCATCCTCGATCTCTCTACGGTCGTATTGTCCCGACTACGAGTCTATGTCCCATAGGCGAAGTCCTACAATCCTACTTCGAATAGACAACTTTAGCCCATTCTCGAATCTCCTATAGTACCAAGCCAATCCTAAGAAACTACGTATCTCAATCGACCCGCCTCCCAACCCATCACGGCCTCAACCTTCTCTAGGTCCACTGACACGCCTGATGCCGACACACGTGTCCAAAAAATCTCACCTCAATAAGGCAAAACTCGCACTTACTGAACTTAGCGTACATCTGATGGTCTCTCAACAACTGTAACAAAATCCTCAAGTGATACTCATGCTCCCACTCACCATACTGCGATGTCATCCACGAAGACCACGACAAACTCGATCTAAATAGGGTCGAATATCCTACGTGATGAGATCCATGAATGCCGCTACGCATTCGCCACCAAGGGCATCAACAGAACTCAAAGTGCCCATAACGCGCCCTAAACGCTAGTCTTAGGATATCTCGTATCCCTAACCCTCACCGATGGTAACCGTGACGGGCGTCTATCTTAGAGTATACCGTCTTCCCAACTCGATCAAATAAATCGCCGATCTCGTACGGGTACCCGACTCTTTGATCATAACCCGTCTAACCGCCCAGTCACCACAACCGGCTGGTCTTGTCCTTCTCGCTGCCAACAGAACCGAGCACCCGCGCGCGGCGCTTCGTCTAATGAACCCTTGTCCAATAGCTCCTGTGAATCGACTCGAAGTTCCTCAGAACTCAACCGCGGCCATTCTACGCGGAGTCATGTAGATAAAGGGTTACCGTGGTGTAACTCGACAATCAAGTCTACATCCCGATGTGGAGGTAGTCCGTAGCCTTATCCGAAAACATCCGCATACTCGCAAAACCACTGAGGATCAAGTCCGGTCTCTCCTCGGTCTTCAGTAAGGCTCGCTTAGCCAACCCGCTTAACCGGTCCCCCGACACCTCGTACCAGATAATCGTATGGGGCAAAATGTCGCGTTTGTCCCCCTAAATACCACGAAATACCGCCCCGCATGGCGGTAATCCTCCTATGCTCACAATCGATGACGACCCTGTAAGCCGCCACCCAATCCATCTCCGTAGATGACATCGAACTTCGACATGTCCATAATCCTCGTGTCCACCGTGGAGTAGGTCCCGATCTCCAACTCGCAACCACGCACATATCATCCCTATTCTCACCCTAATCCCAGGAGAACCCACATACAAAAGGCTCCCTCTAAGGTCTCTGAGGTCCTTACCCATTTCCACCATATCGGGCCTCACTCTCTAGCCAGAACATAGCTAGTTCATCCCCGGTAGTGTCGAGGTAATCTCCATAGCCTCTAACACCTTCTCGATCTCAGATGAACTAATGGTCCGGCACGATCTCCTCCCCTGTGAATGCTCTGAGGATGATGCTGCCCTAAACCTCTGGAGGTTTCTAGACCTCCCGACTACTCCGTCATGCTAACAGGCGATACCACCGCCGCAATACCCACACTCTCAAAGAAAGGCCTCGTTGATCAAATACCGTGCGCCCGACCAGTGACTCTCGTGGACGCCCCTCTACGCCCTCGCTCTCGACTAGCCATCTACATATTTCCAATGGCACAAGAAATCATTTAATTTTTATTTCATTTAATCCAGCAAAGCACATGCCAACTACCAATAGACTTGACAACCATGAACTGACCCGTTCATTTCCTAAGTGACACTAAATTTCAACCACTCAATTCATTTATTTCAATAAAATTCTAAACTTTCTTGTTCATTTCAGTATCCAAATCCCTAAGGTCATAGCTACTAACCTCAAAGATTTACCCTTTTCCTATACACATTCCACCATGCATATAGTTTCCAGCGCAACAACCGCACAATCACAATTTCAAAATGGTAGTTAAATATACATGATTTCAAGGCACAAACACGTTCTAGACACTATTCACACATAACTCAAGCAGATACACATTGTCCTTGCATTTACAAGTAATGCAAGACAATTAATTATACATTTAAAACATTTTTATCAACAAAAATTTTATTTTCGAAATTTCATTTTTTTTTTTCAAAATTTTGTCCCACTTTGTTTGATTTTATTTTATTTTTTTCCAAAAATTTGTTTTTTCCGAAATTTTTTTACTATTCATAGTACTGTTCACTATTACTGTTCACCGTACTGTTTCCCTAAGTTGCAATACAATTTGTTTATTGCAATACACTTCCAGCAGTGTATTGCAATACAATACACCTTCCCTTGCAATACCCCTTTTTCCTACTAAGCTAAATTGCAATACAATTTTGAACCCACTGCACTCCACTGTATTGCAATACAACTGAACCTCTGCAATACAATTTCTTCCCAGCCGCAATACACCGAGCTACCTCCCCGTCGCAATACACTCGATATTGCAATACAATTTCCTAGCCTACTGAGTTTCTTTCTCCTACTAATACGCTTTAATAAACTGTATTGCAGTAATACAATCTCACTTTAGTAACCAGTCGTAATACACTCAATCTTTGCAATACACTAGGCCTCTCAGAAATTTAAGTCACAATACAATACACTATTGTGGTAATACAAACTCAAATTTCAAGCCTTCTTCTTGCAATACAATTTTGTGTATCAGAACATAATGCCTCTACAGCCTCACCTCTCCATATCACAATACAATGCCTTTCATAATAATAATCAAGCAAAGTACTCAAATCATATTCTCGCACCAAAATTTTTTTTTCGTTCTCTTTTTTTTTTTTTTTCATTTCCGCCACTGAAAATTACAAAAAAAAAAAAAAAAAAAAATATATATATATATATATATATATATATATATATATATATATATATATATATATATATATATATATATATATATATATACCTTTTTTTTTTCATTTTCTTAATACTCAAATAAATTTATAAAATTTATTTTCACTTTCTTCGCTTTTACAACTTGTAAAACCTTAGAAAATTTATTTTCTTCACTCATGACCAAATAAATTTAAAAATTTATTTTCTTTATTTTCTTTTCCAGTTTTTAATTAAAAATTTCTCCACCTTATATATATATATATAATTTTTTTTTCTCATTTCTCAATAGACCAAATAAATTGCTTAAATTTTATTTTTGTTTATTTATTTATTTATTTCATTTCATTCTAGGCATCTGTACCTCAAAGCCTCCTTATATAACACTCACTAGTGTTCAACCTCAAATCATTAAAATTTGATTTATCATCGATAACCAAATAAATTTATTCCAATTTATTTATTTCTTCTCTTATTCAGCTTTTCACACAATCGTAAACTCCACCATTTTCTAACACATCAATGTGCTAAGCAATTTTTACACAACATCATACTTCACATCACAAACTATGTTATTATAACACTCATTCCATATTAACATACAACTCATGTTATACACGTAATCACACATCAAACACCATAAAGAAGGTTCTGGCCCTGATTTCCTAGGTAATCTCATACCTAACTCAACATCGAACCACACCTAGTGGTGATGTTCTAATTCGATCATGCCTGGGCCCAAGCCCCTTCATTCTAGGTTTTTCATATGCATAGCATATACCCTACATCAAACCACCCAAGTGGTGATGGATACCAACTAGAGCCCCTAGGTATCTGTATACCTAAGCTCTAATACCAAGCCATGACGCCCATTTCCCGGGGTCCGTTGACTGACCCAACCCGCGAATACTCGCGACGGTTACCCGACTTTCACTGCAAAATCGGCGGCCCCTTGTACTTGGGAGCCTACCTAAATACAACATCTCGTGATAACCCGTCCCAAACAAATTCCAATATAATCACAACATGAATAAAACGCACTCACTTAGTCCAATAACTATACTACTTCATGATACAACAACTATATTCAATAGTTTCAAAAGAGTTAATCAATTCTCTTTATACAACACATATATTAAAAATTGTGAGAATTCTAATACATGTATACATCAGCAAACCAAAGCCACAATCCGGCTTTTCTTCTAAACTCACCTCAGACGTACCGTCTCCCCTCGCGCTCCTTGTACCCGAAAAACATGTTCCTCGATTGTGGTGAGCTTAATGCCCGCAGTGGAATCACCCCAAGTGGGCTACTCTCCACCTAAGTGCATACGCAATGTCTAAATAACACTTACATTCAAGCAAATGTACGATCCTACTTGAATGTCTAACTCATCATCTCGCACTCCGAGTCCTCACCGACCTCACACCCGCCTGGCTTCTCATGAGAAAACTAGTTTCAAACAAAGTTATTTGTTTATATTTGTAGTCTACCATCTAAGTAGTGGACTGCCTCCATGTTATTTAGTGGACTACCCTCCGAGATATATCAATGCCAGCCGCCTCCGACTATTGATATTTTATATGTGGACTACCCTCCGATGGGAGTCAATTAGCTGCCTCCGACGATTGATATTTTTGTACGTGACTACCCTCCGATCATTATTTTTATTTTTAGACAACCCTCCGAGATATTATACATTTACTAGTCTACCCTCCGAAACAGTTCTCTTAAGAAACTACCTTATGCACTCACTCCTATCTCTCTAGGGTGCCCCAGTGCATATGAAATGCATTATGATGTCATTTCAATAATTCATATAACACATGCAAATATATCACCATGCATATATTCACATAATTTAAATCACACAAACATGTCATGTAATTTCACATTTCATACATCAAAATTAGCCTACTCAAGTTAATGGACTAAACACGCAGCAATTTAACTTGAATAACTCGGACATACACATTTTCACACAAAAATATATTTGTGTTACTATTCCTGGGGAACAAGAAAAACCCTAGGTTTACTTCGCCCACACTATCAATTCATTGGTTCACTTTAGAACTCCGCATTTCACGGCTACAGCCTCATCCAAACCAATACATGATTTAATACTTTTCAACATTTCAATATTTAACAACCCACCGCCCGTGGCGCTACTACGCTCCATTTGGTGTTCCAAAAATTATATCAATTTAGTCCCAAGGTTTGGGACCGATCAAACGGCCCCTCACGGCCTCATTCGACTCAAACATTTACAATGTTCTTAAACAAAGAGTAAAACGCAAGTAGGGAGAAACCCCTACCTCTCGGAATTTGAGGAAACTCCCTAAATCCGCACTCCACACGGCTTCTCTCCGCGTAGAGCAGCTTCCTTCTGTCCTGAAGATCGCCGACGGCCTCTGACGCCTCGTATTTCTAGAGAGAAGGGAAGACTCTCTCTCACTAAAAATCGCCATTTTCGCTTTCTCGTAAGAAAATCCCTTTCTCAATAAATGCTCTTGGCTCATTTCACTGGTAAGAGATGATTCTTGACTATTTTGTATTATTATCATTTAAATCAAACTTATACGCCATATATAAATCTTCTTTTCCTAGTTTTGATATTCCAGACTTATCTCGGGTCGTCCAAATTCATCATTTCTAATTATGCCACTTGCGGCACATGAGTACATGTTATATGTGGCTTTCACGTATCGAAAATCGCTTTTATTTACACCCAAAACGATGCTTCGAAAATGTGTCAACTCCGATCGCCTCGAATTCTACGAAATTTTGCAGTTAACTGTGTTTTTCGAGACTCCATTCCAAATCCAGAAACTGCTTCATCATCTGAGATCTAGAGAATAAATTATGGATTTTTAACCGAAATTAACAACTTTGTAATCGAATTACGATTTTGCCCTTTTCCGTAAATTGAATTTCTTCGTCCATGTTCTAGTGACCCATCATCTCGAATCTCCCGTGATCCGAAAAAAATATTCCTCCACGTAGGATATCGCTTCAAAGAGTGAAATCACCCTAAATGGGTTACTCTCCACCTAAATGCATATGTAATGCTCCAATTTAAACACACACTTAAGTAAATACGTGATCATACTTGAATGTCTATATGCCCATTCCCATGTCTCGAGTCCTCACCGACTCCCTCACACTTGTCTAAGCCATGTATGAGAAAATAATCATTTTCAAAACAAAACCTGTTGTTCTTGAAAATACACTACCGAACGTGTCGGTAAAAATATGGGACTACCCTCCGAGGCGAATGTGTTGGAGAATTTCCCGAAACAGTCATGGTCCTCGTCCGAAATGATCTGTTGGACCGTCTTCCAACCCCATTCTCCGAAAAATCATCCTGTGAAATTCCTTTCTCAACCATGTTCGTTTTTATTTCATTTTCATGTCATGCACACACACCTAATTTCGGTTGCGGCATATGAAAGTATTATGCCATTTCAACACAATATATACCAATATATTAATTATGCAACATTCTCAAATTTGCAATTCACACCACATGTAATTCAATAATATGGATCAAACCCAAATTAGCTCACTGAAAGTAATCTACAATTTCATATCTCTCGATGGTCTATACTCACAATTATATTCCATATAATTGGAGTAAATCACAATTTTATCTCTCCAATGACCTATACACACAATTATACCTATAATTGGAGTAACCTCACACCTCTATTGTCACTGACCGTCCAAATGGGCTCTAAAATTCTCCAAAATTTCCACACTTCTGCCTCCAAGATTGGGGACCAATCAAATGGCCACCACGACCTCAAACCAACACAAGCATTTACAAAACACTTAACAAGTGGTAAACAAGCAGGAGAAAACCCCACCACGGAGTTTGGCTCTAAACTCCTCAAACCGGAGTCCACACGCTGCTGTCCCTTCACGTAGAACAAATTTTCCTTTTTGGCCCGAAGGAATCTGATTGTCAAATTAGCCGGGATTTTAGAGAGAATGTGCTCTCCCTCTAAAAGAAAATAAAAAACATGGCTACTGCATCTCCCCCTTCTCCTTCACGTTTTTTTTTCCCTTTTTCCATTTCCTTTTTCTTTCTCCTTCCTCCTTTTTCCTTTTCTTCCTCTACTTAATTGTTTTTGTTCCTTTATTTCCTTTTGCTTTTCTTTCTTTTTTCTTTTCTCATCTCATTTTCCCATCTTTTCTTCTTCATTCTTCTCCTTTTCTTTTGCTTTCTTTTCTCCCTTAAATGAGCATACGATCAAAAGGAGGAAGTTTCCTTTCCTTCCTCACAAATGTGTGGCTTTCCATTTTCCTTCTTTTTCTTTTTATCTCCTTATTCCTTTATGACATCATACCCTGGCTACGACTTAATACGAGCCATAGAATCATGTTACCTATAAAGTACTACAACGCAGCCATTCTTTTCGCGCTGCTTGTCACACTCTTAAGGTGCCATGTGGCATCCCCTAACCTTGCCATGTATCATCCGACACTCCACGCCTCGAAAAACGTGAAATTCCGACCACCTTGGAATCCAACGAAATTCGACGTAATAGCTAAATTTCGCGAGATGATTTCAACGGAGAAGTTCGTTTCGTCATCCGAGATCTAGAAAAATTTCTGATTTTTACCAAAATTACGATTTTGCACTTTTTGAGAAAATAGGATTTTCTCAGGGTTTCACAGAACGCTTTCTATTAATTAAACCGATATGTGGACATTAAAGATATGGAATTGAGTAGGTGGGTTAATTTTTTTTAGAGATATAAAATTAGTAAACATGAGAGGGAGCAGGTGAGAGAGATGAAAGAGGAAAATAAATAAATCAATAAAAAGAAAAATTATAATTTTTGGAAAAAATAAATTAAATATTAATACAAAAAATTGTTTTGGATATATTTAAAATATGAAAATTAATTACCTAAATTCTTATTTTTCTAATTTAAAATTTGAAAATATGGTATAAAGATAAAGTATCAAATGAATTAGGTATTTTTGGGTGGGGAGTAAAAATTGTTCTAAAATGCATAAAAGAACGAGGGGTGTTTGTGGATCGGTTTTGACCGATTTGAACATCATATTCAATCCAAACTTATAACATCAGTTTGAAAAAATTGCAATCCGATCCAAATCGGTTCAAAGTGCTCTTCAAACCAACCAAACCTAATGTTGCGGTCTTGCCTTGCCTTGGCTTATGGTTTGAATCGCGTGCTCGAACTTAATTTATGTATGTAAAAGAAATAATTATAAATGAACTAGTTAACATTTTTTCATAAACTTGATATGAAAATTTTTACAATAAATATTCAACATCAACAAACATGATAAGAAAAATAATTTAAAATACCTAATAAAATTAAGTACTACAAATTCTTTTAAACATTGATACAGATTATTCAATAAAATCTAAATTTTACACAACCCAACAAACATTGAAAAAAACTTCACATTTCAAAGCTTCACATATTCTCTTCCATTGGATCTTCCTCCACAATTTTACTTGATTATTCAATTTCTAGCAAAACATAGAAAAAAGAAGAGTTGTCATTTTATATATCACAAAAAATATAAATTACCAAACCAAAAGATTTATGTATAATACCTGTAATGTTGTCATGACGCCCCAAAACCGGGGTGTCCGTTGATCACCCGTCAACCCGTGGAAAATCTACAAGTCTCACGTCATGAGACCCGATACATGCAAAAGTGGCCACTGTGGCCTACACATCATACTCATAAATGTATATTTTATACAAAATGATTTAATTACAATTTATACAAAAATGGGTCTTTGCCTGCACTTTACAAAAATACAAGATAAGGCCGCTTATCATTTCTTCACTTCTAAGGTCTCGAATGCGTCCCATCCCCAAGTGTCTTTCTGTGACCAAAAATATATTCCCTAGATTGCAGGGAGTAAATGCCCAAAGAGTGGAATTTCCCTACTTGGTTACTTCCTACCCAAGTGGCAATGCAATGGCACACCAAACATCTAATACATGCTAATATGTATCACTCATGCACATATTAACATAATTAATTCCATAATCCATGCTATTCACTTTACAACAATAACATAAGATTATCTCACATGGGCTATTATATCAATCCAGTCATTCTTTAACAAATTTCACAAAATCACAATCGCATGTTATTTACTCATGACAATAACACAACATCATGACAATCACGCAAATGTCTGGTGGACTGTCTAAACCATCAGGATTTATTCACTTGGTCCAAATCTTTAGAACCAAAATCACGCATCCAAGCCCTTAACAAATCTCCATCCACATACTACTCTTAAACAAAAAGTGTGCCAGCTAAAAACCCCTACTCTTTCCTCGAGCTTATCGAAACTCCCTGAAAACTAGCATCACTGTAGTCCCCTGGCCAGCGGGGAGCAACTTTGCTTGCCTTGTTCCTGAGCTCGCCGGTCCGATCGTCAAATTTGCAGAGAAGGTGTAGCCTCTAAAATCCCACACTTTCCCTCTCTCTTCCAGGTCATTTTTCTTTCTTCCTTCCCTCCCAAACCAGTTGGAAGACTCGGGCTTCTCAAGAGGACTTATCCTCTCACGCCACGTGTCCATTTCCTCATTGGACACCTGGATTACCTTATCACCGTATCTCTTCTATCTTAGATTTCCTCAAACGCCAAGATGATGCCATGTATGTCATGAGCTCCACTTGAAACTCACCGTTCAATCTCCCACGATTGACATGTACGCTCAATACCCATAAAGTGCCAAGTGTCCCAAGAGACTTAAGTGTCTCTAAAAAACATGAAATTTCGACTATCCCGGAATTTGACGAAATTCGATGTGGTAGCTAGATTTCGCGAGACGATTCCAACGGTGAACTCCGTTTCGTCATCCGAGATCTAGAAAAATTCCGGATTTTCACCGAAATTATCATTTTATCCTTCCTTAGGAAATCTGGATCTTCCAGGGTCTCACATTCTCCCCCCTTTAAAAGAATTTCGTCTCGAAATTCCACACACATTCGCATCCAACCACGTGCATATGTAACCCTACACCACCCAATTCCCGCCAAAGCACGATGACCTTCCAAGGTCACACCATCGATAATCCAATGGACCGTCAATCCCACCAATGTCATGAATGACATCCATATACCGAGCCTGCAAGCTCACCGCTAACATCCAATGAAATTTCCATCGGGTATCCAAATCTCGAAATACTTCCTAACTCCACACTCAATTTAAGTCTACGTGATAACCACGACCGTGTTTCATCCCAGTCTCTCCCGACTTCATCACCAACTCTAAGTCCGGGTGATAACCATTTCCTCAGGTTCTCTCGAGTCACCCCACTCCTATCACTCAACCTTAAGTCCGGTGATAACCATTTCCTTGTGTTTTGATCTCTGGCACAGAACTTTTCACCCACACTTGTACTCTTATATCCATACTTAAATTTCTCGATTTCACTGCCCTTACACCCACGTAAATTTAATGGCTTCCTGGTCTCTTACACCCAATACGTAAATTCCTCGGATTTACCACCGTCTCTCTTACACCTTAAGGCCAGATATTTCTGATAACACCGTCTCTTACACTGCAAATTTCGGATATCACCCCGGCCCTTACACCCTCACAGTAAATTTCTGATAACACCACGGGCCCTTACACTCACACCGAAATTTCAAGACCCTGGTCTCTTACACCCTCACGTAAATTTCGATATCACCCCTAGTCTCTTACACCCTCGTTTAAATTTCTGATAACACCACGGGTCTCTTACATTCCACAGAAATTTCTTAATATTTCCCTCAGCCCTTACACCCACGTAGAAATTTCGGATCTCCACTGGGCCCTTACACCCATTTAAATTCAGATAGCTCCTGCCCTTACACCCCACACGTAAATTCAGATATCTCCTGCTCCTACACCCACATACCCGGGGGACACTCCTTCCCTGTCTCTTTACACCACACAAATCGCAGATCACTCCCGGTCTCGCACCCACCGAAATCAGATATCTACCCGGCCTCTTACACCCTCACGTAAATTTCGGATCTCTCCACTGCCCTACACCCGCATGCAAATTCAGGATAGCTCCTGCCCTACACCCACACGTAAATTCAGGATATCTCCCCGGTCTCTTACACCCAATACGTAAATTCAGATCGTTCCTCTGCCCTTACACCCACACGTAAATTCAGATCACTCCTGGTCTCTACACCCACACCGAAATTCAGATATCTCCCTGTGCCCTTACACCCTCACTGTAAATTTCTGATCTCTATGGGTCTCTTACACCGCATGCAATTGTGGATATTTCTCCTGGTCTCTTACACTCCACACAGAAATTCAGACATCTCCTGGTCTCTCAGACCACACAAATTCTGATATCTCCCTGCCCTTACACCCAATAATGCATAAATTCGGAATAGCTTCTGGCCCTTACACCAATACAGACCTTTCTGATACTACCAAGGGTCTCCACCCTAACTCTGTGCTGCCCCAGGGGACTAACGGCTCTTCTTGCTTTGCCCAACACACTTTAATTACTCTTCACTGACATTCAACTATGAGTCTTCACTGGACGGAACCCAAAGACAAACTCAACTCCCGCACTCACCAAGATGTGAATGACCATACCGTGCGCCCACACCTGACTCGACGCGATGTTACCGTGCACATGAACGCACCCCGACCTATCCCACTTAACCCTCACCACTAGGAAGAACATCCATATTCGGGCTTCTCTAAAGGTCTCAACCTCTAAGCCCAAATCCATCACACAAGATGCAACAATGAATCAATATGATGCATCCAATTTAAACGCTACTCTAGTCAACAAGTGCGAGGGTAGAAACGTACCCGCATATCCCACTAACCGAACGCCGCCTCTCGTACCATGAGATCTCCCCGCCTCCCAGGACAATCTCACCATATGCCCAGCCGGCGGCACCAGAACATCATTCGCCTAGCCCGACCCGAACTCACCGCAAACCCCGTGCTCGACCCCGACTTGCGCCCGGCTCTGGCGTGACCCGCCCAAGTACCAGGGTCGTGTCGCACTGAACTACACCGGTTCCTCGACTGGCCAGCCGAGGAACAAACCGCGGTCCCCTCTCGTCTTCTACCACCGACCAGACCGCGCCGTCCCAAAACCCCGGGATCCTCGTCTCCGAGGGGCAAATCCTCTCTTATATGTCCGGCCGCAATGGTAGCACACCATCCGCCCATCCCTTTCCGACTAGCAACCCTAACTCGCTCCACCGATGATCGGGACCGGTGTGTCCCATAACCTGGGATTCCCTCGCTCCGTTGGGCAATCCACCGAAAGTGTCCGTAGTCAGCCGGCTTAAATAACACATCCGCCCGCCCGACTAAATGTCCCATCCCCAGCCGTCCCGTAACCTCGCCTTGTCCTCGATATCCTCGCTAAAATGTGGTCTTCCGCTTTCTCGCTGGTTAAAAATGGATCTTCCTTCCTCTTTAGTACCATCACCCATATCTTGATGCCTCAGAGGGGATGTCGTCTCTTACTCCACTCCCGGTCATCACACACCCGCCGTGCAATAGCAAAGAGCTGCAATTCCTACCGCCTCAAGAAATGCCCGGTCAGTTGGGCCGATGGTGCCCGACCAAGACTCGTGATGATCTCACGTCCTCGCCCTCGACTAGTCATCTACACAAGTCATCGAAGTATAAAATTTAAATGCAGATTCAAGGCCTCAAACATAGCCTCTCGAGACGCTATTCATACCGAGGTTCTTTTTTTTTTCATATACCACGTCGATGCATTTATAGTAACTTCCATATAAATATTTTATATTTTAAATCATACACAAGAAAATTTTAAAAAATTTTGTACTTTTTTTTTTAACCCAAGGAACAATGTCCATGAATAGTGTCCAAACAGTTGGTTCAACAAAGCAGTATCGTCACAAAACCGGGTTGCGCAGCGTTGCGCACACCCATAACCCAAAGTCGCGCACACCGCACTCGCAGCGCTCCGTGCTCGCGGTGCCGCGCATGGCAAGTGTCGTGTATGCGCGCTATCGCAAGGCGCAGTGCGCCTTCGCCCCGTTGCGACCCAAAGCCCAAGTCGTGACACCCAATTTCAACAGGCCAGGTCGCGACCTCAAATCGATGTCGCGACCAGCCTCTACTCCTTGCACAGAACGCCTACGTCGCAACTCCAAAACCCGTCGGCACCAAGCCACCACAAGTGCAGCCATCCATGTCGCTGACATCAAATCGGATGGTCTTCGCTACACTTCAGCCAAAGCACCTAGGTCACAGCGACTCAAACCGGTCACACGACCGCCCGCCACCCCCAAGCCAGTCGCAACTCTAAAAACCAGTCACGACCCTCCCGAGATCAACTCATGTCATGAAGACGCTCATGTCGCTGCACTCCTCGTTTCGTCGAAGGTGGATTTCCAGTCGCTACCTCCCACATCAGCACCATGTCGCATCCAAAATGATAAGCGCACTCGCATCCAATCGCCAAAATCGTGTCGTCTGGTACCGAGACCCATCGCAACTCCAAACGGTACATGACGCCACTCTCGGTCAAGCACTTCATGTTTAGTTAGAACCAGAAGTCGCGACCAAATCGATGTCGCGACCTCAAATAGGTTCTAACTCGCAATCCACTTTATCTTCTCGGTTCCAACCCATTCAAGTCCCACAAATTCCACCCAGTCGCTGACGCCCATTTCGTAGCGACTTCGCGCCGCCTCCACATAGCTTCCTCCATGTCGCAACCTCAAAATCCAAGTTGCAACGCTCTCAAGCCTAACCTGGTCGCGACCTCACTTTGATGTCGCGACTTCAGATCACCCAGCCCATGTCACGACGTGAAATTCATCTCACGACCCACGGCTCTCCACTCCCAACCTTTCCGTGATGTCACTCACCTCAAAATCCAGTCGTGACCTATAAGCCGTAAATTGCGCATTCCAGCCTTCCCTAATTCAGACAAATTTTTTTTCAAATCCTCCGCAGTCTTCCCCCTCGCTTACTCCTAAAGATGCAATAGCTTGAACACCGCTTCATCACTTCTAAATTTCTAGAATTTAATTACAATTCTTTCTGTGCAAAACCTGAATAATTCTTCCTGTAATTCCACAAACTCATTATGTTCATAGTTCAAAAACTGATACCATTAAAATTTTTTTTTCTTTGCTTATTTTGATTATTTCTGGACTATTCTGCCCATAATTTCTGGAACACCTAAGGTTATCTTTTCTCGACCCTAGTGTTCAACAATTTCTCCTATGCTACTCACCAAGCATACAAACACATAACACACATAAACAACATGTTATACACACCCACCATCAATACAAATTACGCGATCTAACCCGTTTCCCATCACGTCCTAGGTAGTCGTATACCTAACTCTACACCCACCGAGCTCCCAAGGTAATCGTTTACCTAAGCTCTGATACCAAGCTGTGACGCCCCATACCCGGGGTGTCCGTTGACTACCCGTCAACCCGCGGAAATCTACAAGTCTCATGTCATGAGACCCATACATGTGAAAAAGTGGCCACTTGGGCCTACACATCATACTCATAAAATGTATATTTTATACAAAAATGATTTAACGGACGCACTTATACAAAAAATGGGCCCTCGCCTGTAATTTTACAAATACAAGATAAGGCCACGGCCATTTCTTCACTTCTAAGGCCCCGACGCATCCCATCCCGCGCGCCTTCTTCGGTAATTCGAAAAATATATTCGATTGCAGGAGCAATGCCCAAGAGGTGAATCTCCTACTGGGTTACTCCCCACCTAAGTGCAATGCAATGACACACCAAACATTCAACACATGCTAATATATCACTCATGCATATATTAACAAATTAATTCCCATAAATCATGCTATTCAATTTACAACAATAACATAAGATTAGCTCACATGGGTTATGAATAATCCAGGGGCCGCCTCGAACTCCCACAAAATCACAATCGTTCATGTTATTTACTCATGGCAATAAACACAATACCATAATCACAACATCCGTGAATCGCCCAAACCAATTCCGTGATTTATTCACCACCCAAATCTTTGGAACCAAAAATCACGCCATCCGTGTCTCAACAAATCTCCATCCATTACATGGCCCTTAAACAAAAGTAAAGCAAGTAGGAGAAAACCCCTACTTTTCCTGTGAGTTCGTCGAAACTCCCTGTAAAAACTCGGTACCCACGGTAGTCCTTGCCGTGGGGAGCAATCCGCTCTTGCCTCTTGCCGGAGCTCGTCGGTCCGATCGTCGAGTCTAGAGAGAAGGCAGAGCCTCTCTAAAAATCCCACACTTTCCCTCTCTCTTCCGTTTGCACTCTTTTTCTCTTTCTTCCTTCCTCCCAAACCAAAGTTGAATACTTCAATAAGAGGACTTGCCTTCATCGCCACGTGTCCATTTCTCATTGGACACCTTGGATTACCTTATCACCTTATCTCTTCTATCTTAGATTTCCCTCAAATGGCATGATGCCATGTATCACATGTGAGCTCCACTTTTGAGCTCAATGTTTGACTCTCCATGGATTGACATGTGGCGCCTCACAGATCACAAAGTGCCAAGTGTCCCGCACTTACGTGCCTCAAAACGTGAAATTTCGACTATCCCTAATTCGACGTAGCTAGATTTTGCGAGACACCTCAACAGTTCAAGCCACATCCGAGATCTAGAAACTCGGATTCTCACCAACACTATTTTATCATTCCTTAGAAATTCGATCTTCCGAGGTCTCACAGCTTGTAGACCCCAAATTTGGAGGCTTAAGATTTCTTCATTTGTGAGGAGCAAGAATCCCACACAAGCATGCGAAGAGATGTCTCCCTTTCCCTATAAAAGGGGGCTTCTCCCCCATGATTTGAAAATAGGGAAAAAAGGGAAACCATGAGCTTTTTCCACCAAAAAAAAGTGGAAGACCTTAATGGCCTTTAATTTAATATTTTTTTAGAGAATAAATTAAGGCATTGACTTATATAGTGTAAGCTCTATTAGTTCCTTAAGTTTTTTTTTTTTTTAAGAAGACTATGGGTCTTCCCCACTACTGAGTGGGAGATCTTAGTTGGTCTCAAATTTAAAGGTTTAATTTAAAAAATAAGATTGCCTTGAGGGAAATCTTAATTCCTTCAAAGCAACTTTTGGGACGCATCCCGCTTTGGAGTACTTCACTTGAGAGGTATACCTGCCGTGGAAATACTGCCTACTAGGTTTTTTTTCTGACTTTCTTTATTCTTCTTTATATAGTTATTTTTTAATTAATTGTCTTTTATATATATATATATATATATATATATATATATATATATAGTGATAGTCATTAATTATAAGCTCATTATTTTTATTTTCTTATGAAAGATTTGCTTGTTTTTTTTATTTAACAATTAGCTTATTACTCTTTTAATAACCCATTTATTTTTCCTTAACATATAAACTATCATCCGTCTTAATTTAATAAAATCTCCAAATTTAAAAAAATTCAAGTTCTAAATTCATTTCTCAATTTTATGTCCAAATTTCAAAATTCAAATTCAAATTTCTCATTTTTTAAAATTCAAATTTTCAATTTTAAAATTCAAGTCCTCCAAATCTCAAATTTCAAAATTTCAATGTTTCACTTCAAAATTGCAAATTCTAATTTCAAAAATCAAATGTCATAATTTCAAAATTAAGTTCCACAATTTCCAATTTCCAATTTTAAAGTTTATATTTTCAAATTTACAAAATTCATAATTTCAAAATCTGCCGACCACTCTAAATTTCCAAATCTCACTTCAAGATTCAGTTGTCCTAGTCTTAAATTTTGAAAATTCCTAATTTTAAATTTCAAGCCCCAAAATTCAAATTTCAAATTTGAACCCCAACAACCCAACCTTCCACTTTCTTAAATCTCTACTTAAACTGTCTTCAAAATTTCTCAAAACACACAAGCACTTATAATTCCTATAAAATGGAATATTGGGGAGTTAATTTGTGTAATATATAAATGGGCTTGGGTGGGGCCCGACATTCCATGTATCATTTTAATGAATAATTTGACATATGATTTATAAACCAACTTTTAATTAAATATGAATAGTTTGTATTTTGTTATCAGACTAACATTGCTTTCTTCACTGCAAAGACTTTAACATGCCAGTCCAAGTACACATTTTTTCTCATCTGACTTTGCTTGATTATTTATTTAGATATGTTTTGCATGCTTTTGTATTGTTATTGTTTATCTTTGGTATTCATTAGTTGATTAGTCAAAAACCATATTTTTCTTAGTTTGTATAGTAGAGACCCGACTTTAGGGGCTTAGAGGGGTGTTACGCTTCCATCATACCTTTCCGATACAACCCAACTCCTGACCTAGACTCACTTTCCCACTTGTCTTTTCTTATCAGGAGTCACATTTAGGGTTTTTTTCTTTCTTATTTTGTTTTCCCCTATAAAATAAAACAAAAATAAGTGACGACTCCAAACCGTTTTCTACAAACGGTTTTTCAAAATAAAAAATGAGTCTCGCCTTTTTTTAAAGTGAGAAACGCATAATAGCCAAAAATGCAGGGTCCATAAAATGGCGATCTAATTAGGAGAGGAGTACTGCTTGAATACAAATTAGGGAAATGTGGAGTTTGATCGTCGATTGATAGATACTCTTTTATGCTTTTTGTGTATAGCACATTGAGAGTTTTGACTAGTTGATTGTATCTTTCATATGTCTAATTGTTGTATCATTAGAATTGGTTGGTTGACTTCATTGGTAGATTCTTCTGTTCATCTTGTTATGTCACTTGTTTCTCATTGTTTGTTATATACACATTATGTTCATCTTATACTCTTACTTAGATTATGTGTAGATATGGATGATATACCTGTGCTTTGCATGACTATTTGTTGCATGACTATCTTTCTCCTGCATGATTGCTTGTCGCATGTCTATGTGGGGTGCACATGTATCCCCTTATCTCTCAAAACCTCATTCCTCAATGACTTTGTGTCTCTTGGTTTTGTGTTTGCAGTTGGAGACTTGTTGCTCCTTGCTTGCTTTTCGACCGAGCTAGTGACTAAGAGTAAGGTCTAATGATGGTCTATATCCATGTTTGTGAGCATTTTGGAGGTGGCCAACATATTGATGCCGTGAGTCCAAATTCAAGACTCAGACAGCCTAGGAGCTAGATTTAGGATACTTATGGATCGTGTGCCTTTTCTAGTTTAGATGTCATTTAGGTTTTTCGGATGCACCCACACATACACTGTACACTTAGTTTATTCCTGAGCGTTGAGAGTAGTGAGAGCCTTTACCATAGGCTGCCCCCTAGGATGTCGAGGAAGTGCATGTGTGGAGTTGATGACCACCTTGCATGGAAGCGCCTGCCTCTTAGAGATATGTGAGAAGGTCAGGTAAATTCACCGAGGGTACACCGCTCCCGCTAAGGACCCCTTTAAAAGACTACCTACCCTTGTCTTTTAGAGTCAAATGACACCTCTAGGTTGAGTTTAGATCCTATCGATTAGACTCCTATCCTACACTGGGTGCATATGTGAGCCTTTAGGGCCGATTTTGTCATGATATACTAGATTCTCTATTTTGGTTTCCTCTTTTAGGTATATAGAGATTGACTTATATTGAGCTTCAAGTACTTTTTGCATAGCGATTGATTGTTATTTCGCCATTATACAGTTTTCTTTGGTTCATAATTCCATTTTATCGGGTTTTGGTTACACTTTTTAGATTCACTCGACACGTACAGACCATCTTCTCGCTGGTTAGGAGTCAGGTAGATTATACGTGCATCAAACCAATGATGTGGATCCACAAGCAGGTTATCGAAAGCAGATTGCTACGGCTATATCACTTACGTCCGTGATACAATACATGGCTCCTCAAACAGGATTGATAGACAACAGCCCCACAAATTTTTCTCAAAGACGGAGGACATCTGGTCGACACAGGGCACCACCTCCACCTCCACCTCCATCGATGGCTCAGATGGCACCACCGCCTATCCCTCAAGGCACTCCTGTTGTCATCCAGAGGCCTATAGAGATGATCCCGCCACACTCGATTATTCCGTTCAAACTACTGGTGCTTCTGATGATCGCATACAGAGAGTAGAGCAGATGCTTAGATAGTTGAGAGTTGCAGAGGGTATGGATGTGTGGGATGGATTTGAGGTGCACTCATATCCTGGCACTCCGCCTAAATTCGGATGCCATGAGCGGTATATTAAAAGTGCAGGGGATGTCCACTTACCACTTGAGGATATATATCGCTGATGAGGGGCATGGGGTTTGACTGAGGTCACTTTTGATCATGTCGTTCTCATCACCCAGTAGTGGCACGTGAACTGGCCTCGCCACCTTAGATGTTTCACGCAGGCGGACTTGGGAGGATCTTGCCCATGAGTTTATATGACAGTTCTCTTTCAGGACTGTCATAGATGTCACTAGGAGAGAGCTTGAGGCAATGAGGTAGGGAAGCCTATGAGGATCAAGTATATCGTCATCTCCGCCAGGGAGTATGTTATTAAGATGATTGATCATCCATCAGAGAGAGAGCAGATTAGCATGATCATGAGGAGTTTACAGCCCAGTTACGCTAGACATCTTATGGGCATACCGATTATGGATTACAGAGCTTTGATAGAGGCATTATATGGTATTGAGGATGGTATGGCACTGACATGGTCTATTCTTCTTCTTTTGATAGTAAGGGGAAGAAGCCATCTGGATCATATAGACCAGGGGATGTAGGAGCCATAAGTTCCTTTAGACATCGGGCACCCAGGCCTCAATATGCATCTATACGACCGCACAGGACTTCCTATGCCCAGAGTTTAGTTAAGTATAGAATCACCAAATTTCTTTAGGTTACTAAACATATACTCCGCTGCACACCCGCTTGATGCCGCACAGTTGAAAGTGAGACCACCTATTGCTCATCTTAAACCTCGAGCGCCCACAGTTCCTACACAACAACCTAGACAGCTCAAACACTTTACACCACTAAGCATGCCTTTGTGTGAGGTCTTACAGACATTGACGACTGCTGGATTGCTTAATCCATTAGCACCGAGGCCATTACAGCAGGTTGTTCACCCTCATTTTCGGATGGACCTACATTGTGCTTATCATCAAGCTGGCCCCGGGATGAGCCATGATCAAGACACCGTCGTGAGAGACATGCTATCCAGGACTTGATTGACCAGTATCGTGCGCCTGACACCAGCATTAGTTTCAGAACTCCCTCACTTACTTACACACGCTGCCTCCTCCAAATGAGGTATTCATTCCATTGATTTTAATAGTCCGAGGATCTATCCATATGTTGTCATGGGATGATCAGAGGTCAGAGCCCATAGCATTTGATGATGGTTATATGTATGGATGGGTTCATGAGGTGTTTTCTTGTTGCAGATTCACTCACATGTCACGCTTTGACGGCATTACTCCGGGCCTTGATCCTCTCAGCACAAGGCCGTTGACTTCATTCATATAATGTATTGACCTACACCGAGGACATTTGATACACTAGATCTAGTATAAAAGATCGCTGCAGGAGGTAGAGTGGTCGACAAAGAACCTCCAATTCCATCTCTCGCCCATAGAGATCAGATAAAGGAGAGAGGATGATGAGATCACCGCGCCTACTGTAGTAATACATGGTCGATTCTATTCGAGTTTGTTAGCTTCCTCTACTCACCCATAGAGAGACCTTGATTAGTGGGCTTTAAGTCAGACTTGAGTGGACACAACCACATCTCCGCAGGGCCCCATATATGCTCATAGCCGGTTTGTTTACTTGCATTGCTTTCTTTGAGGATGACTTACCTCCTGAGGTCTTGCACACACCCACCCCTTGCATATCGCCTGTCATTTGGTTATCATGCTCCATCCGTCCTCTTAGACAATGGATTTAGTCCTAATTGTATGTCCAATTTCACGCACTCTTCCAGATATGGGCCCACATTTTGAGCCATCTACACAGACAGTGAGAACTTATGACAGTACTCAGAGAGGTGGATGTCTCACTCAGCCGATGATCAGACCAATTGGTTCAAAGTTATGTCTTAGATTTTGAGGATCCTTGTATCCTTGAACTTATTTCAGTTGCCCATGGATTCATAAAGAAGCGCTTATCCTATATTCCTTCATTTGAAGGTGAAGTTAATTCATGATGGGTCAAGGATCATTTCATCTGGCGTGAGGGGCACATTTGACTTCTAAGTCAGGTATCGAGACAGCCAAATGTGGTGATGATCGCTTTATGACTCACCGCTTTTGATGAGATACAGACCATGTATCAGATTTTGTCAAGATTCAAGACTCCATGTCATTTGATCAAAGATAGCAAAGACGGCCATTTTAGGACATGATGAGGGAGCATGTCAGACATGCCCGGTTCGCCAGTGTCGCCAAGATGGTCAGAGCATCGGTCACGCTGACCACGACCCACCTTTGGTTTAGGATTTGTACCCGTGGAGGCAGATTCTTGATGCATGGCACAGCTGCGCCAAGAGAGGGTCAGATCTCGACTTCATCACATTCCATTTGACTGTCCTGTCTGGCCCCAAAGCCTGAGGTCGCTTAACTACTTGCGAGGCTTCAGAGCCATTATTGCAATCCCTACGGATCGATCAACATGAGCCTACCGATATCCAAAGATGTTGAGTCGCACCATTTTCACAAACAAATGGGGTGCAGGGGCTCTACACTCTACCACCTTAATTTTCCTCCTTCCCTTATGTGTCCAATGCCTACTATGTGCCTCCCGAATGAGATACTATCATGGGGGCATTGATGGGGTTATGTCATCTAAATCCATTATGATGAGGAGCTATCTGATGGTTATTAGTCACTTGAGCAAGATTCTACACTTAGTTATTTTCGCAAAGTTTGAGCCAGAGAGATGACGGTGATGCTCCTCTTTCCAGACATGATGGATGCATTGACAAGTAGATGTTATTGTTGATATTGCATCTCCCGATATTCTAGAACATGTTGTGGAGAGTTCATGCCGTGGACCCACCACTTTCTTTTGATGTTTTGTCAAGATTTGTCTCACGCTTCGATGATGTACTCTGCCTTTTCATCTATGGATTCGACATTTTCAGTATTCACCGCTCTTTATTGATGATATTGATACATGTGCACCTCATTCACCCACATCACAGATTCATGATATTGATGATGAGCCTTTGCAACCTGATTTTGATGATAGCTATCGGTCTGACTCTGATCATAGCTTTACTGATGAGTGAGTTTCACCTCCTTTGATACCTCAGACAATGACTCAAAAGCAAAGAAACCAACTAGAGTAGACGAGGATCGTACCACTTTGTACGCATAAGGAGATAGATAGCTTGCTCAAAGGCTCATATCATATTTGGATGTTTTTGTGTGTCACAGGAGGATTGATGCCATGCTTCAAGATCATCTACCACTTGTGCCACATGCTAGACCTAAGTATAAAAATGAGCTTATCAGACTGGCTGAGTTTACAGGAGGAGGGGAGATTCAAAAGCAAATTTTGTTGGCTTCATATTAATGGTCCAAGACTGAGTGGTCAGGCTAATGTCTCGTTCCTAAAAGCGACAAAGAAAGTTAGAGTTTGTGTAGACTTTAGAAATTCTAACAAGGCTAGCCCTATGATGATTTTCTCTCTCCTGTGCTATTGATATGTCGGTTGATAAGACGCAGGCATGCTATGTTATCTTTTATGATGGATTCTAGTTATAATCGTATTATGATGGCTCCGGGCGACGTGGAGAAGACATCTTTCATCACCGAGGCACCCACTATAGAGTCATGCTATTTAATAAGAACGCAAAGGCTCTCCATTAGGAGAGCAAATACTACATCGTTTCATGACATGATTTTTACAGGATGTTGAGGTCTGCGAGATGATATGATTGTGAAGTCCCGATAGGTAGATCATCAAGCAAATTTCTAGTGGCGCTTTTCTAGAGGATCATATGCTTTAGACTGAGACTGAATCCCAAGAAGTGCACTTTTAGAGTGACTTTTAGGAAGTTTCAGCTGCATGATTAGCAGATAGTATTGGTATGTATCCCGATAAGATCGTAGCTATCTCACACATGTCTCCACCATGCATCGAGACTCGGGATCCGGGGTTTCGGGTAGGCTGCAACATATTAGCAAGTTTATTGTTAGACTGATTTATACTGCGAGCTTCATCTTTCGACTTATGAGGAAGAAACAACCTAAGGTTTAGATGACTGGCTGCCAAGTAGTGTTTGAGCTGATTAGAGAGTATTTGCTTTCCCTCCCTGCTTTGGTACCTCCCATGCCACATCTCTCTGTTATATTTGTCAGCTCGATGTCGCTTAGTGGCATGCTAAATAGCCTGATGATTCCGCAAGGAGTTTTTGAGCTGGCTCATTATCTGAGTAAGAGGATGTTAGAGTATGAGACGAGGTACATTATGATTGAGCGCTTCTGCTTAGCTTTGGTTTGGGCCACTTGAGATTGAGACATTACATGACGTAGCATTCGTGCAGCGTGTTTCGCTTAGATCCTTTGAGATATCTATTCGATGCACTGGGCCGATTTGAGCAGATTTTACGATGATCAGGACACTTTTAATGTAGCTCGATATCTCGCATGTAACTCAAAAGTCTATAAAGGAGTGTGTTAGCAGATCACTTGGCCTCACTCTCTCGTTAATGATAAAAGAGAGTGATTGATGATGATTTTCCGTATGAGGAGATCCGTGACTAGTTTGTTCGTTGAAGATGTGCTTTACGATGCAAACAACCATTCCGATATGGGATAGTGTTCTATTGATTTCGCATGGCGATCATAGTCCTCGAGATCGCTCCATTTGGCCTTTGCGGATCGTTATCCAAATACGAACAACATTATCACAGTATGAGGCATAAAATTTGGTTAGAGATTGCAATTTCGAGCTCTGGATTAGAAGGACGGAGATATTCCTATGATTCTAATCTAGTGATTAGACATATCCAAGGTGATTGGAAGACCAGAGATGTGAAGCTTAGGCCATATCATGCTTATTTAGAGTTACTAGTAGGGAGGTTTGATGACTTGAGCTACACTCACCTACCTAGAGCGCTAGACCGTCACGATGTTCGGCTACTTCGCTTCCAAGGATTGACACATTGAAGGTGTGGTAGTCTCGCCCTCGCTAGTCGAGACTGTATGTTCCCGCTATTGTTGCTTAATTGGACGCAGGTCGGGCTTGATGATGGTCCGCCTGGTGCATCATGATATTTATCACTTTCTTAGATAATACACATACTGAGGTCGTGACTCGCTAAGGACAAGAGAGCTGGTGCGCCACAACTGGCTTGCGGATACGGAGAGACACTATATAGGCGTATAGCTGATGGTGTGTTATTATTGCTGTGCTTAGATCAGATTTAGCCGACGGCAATGAGAGGTCCATGTCTGAGTTTAGGGCCCTACATGGAGGATATGATGTTGGTCTACAAGATTATGAGGATCAAGTATTTCGTCAATTGTGGAGACAGATTGTTGTCATTGTTCAGAGATGTACGGGGAGTGTCAGATGCATGAGATCTCATACACGTTCCACCATCGTAGTTGTGATACTGGACTCACCTTGGTCAGCTTTCGGGCCCGGGGCATGATATTATTGGAAGACGCCGGTTCTAGTGGTCATGAGTTCATTCTGGGCCGCTTATCGATTATTTCACTAAGTGGGTGGAGGCCACTTCAAATGCGCCAAGATGGCCACCTTATCGATCGCACATTGACCCGTGCATATGGGGTTCTCATGAGTTGATATTGATAGAGGTGCAGCATTTCAAGGTGACGTTGCACTTTATTACAGAGATACGATCCAAAGATCGCGCATCGTCTCACAGATAGTCGCATAAATGGGGCAATAGGAGGCCGAGAAACAAGAATAGCTGGCAGGATTCACGCAGAAGATGATTGAGACTTCTCAAGACTGGTCCGAGAAGCTTCCTTTCGCATTATAAGTGTAAGACCCGAGAAATTCCAATTTCTGGAAAAGGGCAAAATCGTAATTTCAATCAAAAATCCAAAATTTATTCTCTAGATCTCAGATGACAAAATGGATTTCACCGTTGGAATCGTCTCGCGAAATCTAGTTAGCACGTCGAATTTCGTAGAATTCTAAGATAGTCGAGCTGCACGCTTTTCGAGGCATCATGGTCGTGTCAGAAACGATTTTCGATGCAAATCGAAAGTCAACATGTACTCATGTGCCATAAGCATGAGCGAGAAGACAAATGACGATCAGATAGTCGAATGTCAAAATCAAGTAAGACATAAATGACATTTGAATTTGTCTTAAATGATAATAAGACAAACATTGTAATAGTGCCATCTTCGCTTTAAACTAAGGAGCAAAACTAGGAACAGGGAGGGACTTATAGTAAAATAGAACTTGTTCTAGTGAGAGAGAGAGTCACTTCTCTCTAAAATATTGGGCGATCCGATCAAGCGAATTCTTCTGACAAGAGTGAAATTGCTCTACGCTGAGAGGCCTACGCGGTCTTGCTTAGGAGTTTCATTGTAATCCGAGAAGTAGGGATTTCTCCCTACTTGGCTTTATTCTCTTTATTTAAGTACTTTGTTAATGTTTGAGTTGAATGAGGCCGTGAGGTTGGTTTGATCGGTTCCAAATCTTAAACCGAGGTGTTGGGATTTGAAACCCATCCGACAGTCCGTGACTATCCACCGCCGACCTCGCTGCTAGTTGTAATCATGTTAATGTGTGCTGATGTGGAAACGGCCGGGAATGGCCGGAAATTCGGGTTCACTTCAAGTGAACTGATGATTGGTGATTTTTCGAATAGTAAATCGTAGGTTTCACTATTCGAGAATAATGTTCACAAATAATTTTTGTGAAATAATGTGTTTGGTTGAGTAATCTAAATCTAGAGTTGTTTCGTGTTTGATCATTAGCCCACGTGAGCTAATTTTGATGTAATTGATGGTGAAATTACATAACATGTTTGTGTGATTTAAATTATGTGAATATATACATGATTATATATTTGCATGTGTTATTGAAATGAAATGGAATTGACATCATGCATTCCATATGCAATCACCCTAGACGACAGGAGTGAGTGCATGAGGTAATTCTCGAGAGAATGGTTCGGAGGGTTGTTCAAAATAATGAATATCGGAGGGTAGTCTAAATAAAATATCCAATCTGCTGAGTCGCCCAAATTGATACATCGGAGGGTAGTCCACACATAATATCAATCGCCTGAGCTCACCCAATTGATATATATCGGAGGGTTGTCCACAAATAAAACTAAGGTTCCCATACGTGCTTGTGCATATGGAGGGTTGGGGAGGACTCGATATGGAGATGATAGTTAGACATTCAAGTAGGATCATGCATTTACTTGAATGTAGTGTCATTTATTACTGCATATGTACTTAGGTGAAGAGTAGCCCATTTAGGGTGATTCCACTACTGAGCATTAGCTCACCCTGTCGAGGGAACATATTTTCAGGTACAAGGAGCGCACGAGGAGACGGCTCAACCTAAAGGCTGATTTAGAAGAAAGCCGGGTTGTGGCTTTGGTTTGGTTATGTACACATGTATTAGAACTCTATAAGTTTAATATATGTTGTGTAAGAGTAAATAATTCTCAACTCTGTAACTATGGCAATGAGTTGATATGTTTATGAGTATGTTTATGAGGATGGTTTTATAGCCCAAGTGGCCGTTTACCTACATTATGGATTTATATTGGATAGTTGGAATATGTGTTGTGAGTATAAATGTAGGGGGCCCAAGAGGTTGTTTTACTCTAAGAGGTTGTATATGAGACCCAGTGGTCATTGTGTATATCGTAATGTGCTATATACAGTGGAGGGTCGGGTAGAGCTCCCGTACAAAGGAGACTCCGTCGATTGTGAGAAATGTCGGTCACCCCAAGAGTCCACTTAGTGTTTCGCTGGTTGACTGGTAGTCAACTGACTCCCCCTGGATCTGGTGTCACAATAGGTTTATTCACTTCCTTTCGCACTTCAGGAGCCACACTTTACTCTCTAGTTTATGGCATAGGAGCCATTCTGGCTGAGATAGAGATGGATCTTTAAGAGTAGCCCTAGAGCAAACAGATTCAGAGGCGGAGGGGTTCAAATACGACTCAACCAAATTTTAGCCTGTTAGATGAGAGAGGAGATTGAGAGTCGCCGACCATATCTCAGCCTACCAGTGAGCATGGCCCCACTTTCAGCAAGTCAAGCCTGTGGACCACTACAACGAGGCGATTTGGTTTTCGAGAGCCCAAGAGATTAGCCTGCCACCACCTAGAGGGAAGCGACCCAACTGGAGTGGACTCCATTATTAGAGAGTCAAATTCCCAAAGGGAGCCGCATGGTCGATGGACTTAAATGGAAACCACCTCTCGCAGCCAACCAAAGTGGATCAATTGGAAAAGTTTTCGCTTCAGACCTCGGGTCGCAGGATGGGTGCCATCGCTTCTAAGTAGCATTATATACCTTATCACTGTTACTCACATTTTTTACCATTAAGTAATACTGAGCCTCACACTGATTTTTGGCCTATTTTTTCTATTATAGCCCTCGCTTTACCTTCATACCCGGATAAGGGCCCTTGGTGTGTGGATGCCTTAGTTTAGGATCTTTCCGAGTTATGGACAAATTGACATGCCTTATATCGCCTTACCACATTCACTTCCTTTGTATCCGTTCCATTTCATAGTTTCTATGTTTTCACCCACTTTCTTCATTTGACTTCTCGTTCATCTCATTCTTCCCACTTAGATTGGTAATCTATTCATTTTACTACATGGGCGTTTGTGTCATCCTCTTAATTACTCCATCGACATTCATTCAGACTTTTAGCTTAAGAGGCTTTATGTCATTCTATTTGAGTTGTTTATTGTACCTTCTCGCTGTGGATATGTGCATTTATTATATTGGTTTGTCTCATTGTTTCATCTAATCTCATGCGCAAAAAAAATTTTTTTTTTTTTTTTTTTTTTTTTTTTTTTCAAAACAAAAAGGAAAAAAAGTTAAAAAAAAAATATATAAATAACATGTATATGTATTTAGTATAAGTATTCCTTGAGTTCGTATGTGGATTTATGAGGACTATTGTCTTTAGTGTGTATTACATGGAGTTCAGATGTGGGTTTCGAGATCCTAGTATCATGTGCTTACTTTGAGATTTTATTAGTGGTATATAAGATGACAGATCCTCTCCTATGGGCTCTAAGTCGCATCATTCATCAATTTGTCGACGACATGTCTTCCTCTATGCAGTTGATTTAGGTAGATTCATCAGAATATCATCAATTTTTTCCATACTGTTATTTATCTTCTCACTTCATACCTCTCATTTTCTCACATTTATCACCCTCATATGTTTATTGATTTCAAGTTTGATGTTCACTCTAAGATCCTTTCTCCGACCTATCTCACCACATGTTAGCACTTTGCATCACATCATTATTATTAGCACTTCCATTGGATGTTCTTGTGTCCATGGCTCATGAGACTTCTTATGCATGTGGCATTCCACATGAGGGCATGGGGCTTTGATCACGGGGTGTTTCGAAACAGTTTCCGTCATTTCTTTACCTTATCACCCTAACCTTACATTACTTCGCCTCAGGTCATAAGACCACCCCGAGACTTCGGGATTTAATGCTTTTGACAGCATTTACTTTGATAGGTATTTGAGAGACTTGGTCGATATCCTACATTATTATGTGGCTTTTTTCAGAGATGCCTTGCTAGCGTTGGGATCCATTTCTAGCTATGCTCCCAGATGACCCGAGGTTGCCTTTTTGTTATCGTATTGAGATTTAGATCGATTCCTCGACATGTCAGACAGCATACCCCTATATGTTAGGATCATTTGATGTGTTTGTTTGTATACAGATTCTTGTAGAGATGTCGGTTTCATTTTGATATTCGGGGGTTTCATCACATTCTACTGGATGACATATGTCATACTGGGCACAACCCTTTATCCGCCAAGATCATCGTGAATTTGTTTGCTTCGTGCATACAATTGTTTTCGAGAGGATGAGTCTTATGAAATTTTGGGATTTCTACTGCTGTTTTGATAGATGTCATACCGGGGCATATCCCTTTATCTTTCTGATTCTTAGAGGTGGTCGATTTGTCCAAATGTGTCTTACTGGGCGATATGGTTTATCATATGACATTTTGGGATTTCATCATGTTTCGCTGATGTCATAATCAGCATACCCTCTAATCCCTTTGCCTTTACTATCAGCAGATCGTGACGCTCGACTTCAAGTCTCTACATATCGTGCATCTCGCACTTCGCCTTATATGGATCAGACATTCAGACTTCATCCGTATCACATTTTCTAGCACCGCACTAGAATTTCGTACTCATCTTCCTCGCATATCGCTTAGACTTCGCTTCATATGGACTGGGGATGTTCAGACTTCGTTTACATCACATTCGCTAGCTCAGCAGATCAAGCATTCAGTCATTTTATGATCGAAGGCTCACACTTCGCCTTCATAAGGATCGATGTTCAGACTTCATTTGAATTACATTCGCTGAAGACTGCAGTCAAAACGTTTCTCGTAATTTCATCTTCGCATATCAAGCATTCGCACTTTGCCTTTATATGGATCAGATGTTCGACTTCATCCGTGATCACATTCGCTAGCCGGCAGATCGCAGTTGATTTAGACTTTGTCTTCTCGCGTGATCGTGCGTTCATACTGCGGTAACGCCCCGCCCGACAGACAAAGGTACAAAGATACGAAACTCGTAGGGCGTATACGAGCACCAAGTGTCACATTTTGATATTTTTGGGAGTTATTTGAAGGATGAAAATATGAAATTATAAATTTAGTAAACCCGGAATGTGATACTAGAAGAATGGGCAAAGTTGTAATTTCCAAAAATGATATGGAAGTCATAATGTGAGAAGATAGGATGCCAAAAATTGAAATAACATAAGTTGATTGGCAATATTAAAGAGATGGGGGACCAAATGTTAATTAAAGGAAAGTTGAGACTAAATAGGAGATGAGACAAACTTAACATTTCATTTTTGGTCTCAAACTAGAGCTTCACGCAGTTGAGTGAGAAAAAGGGAAGAAGAAGAGAGGAAGAAGAGGAAGAAGAGTAAGGAGAAGAAGGAGAAGAACAAAGGTATGTTTTTTTTGTATGGAATCATGCCTTTGGATGTCTAGGTTATTGGTGTGGGATTGCTAGGTTTTTCTATGGGAGATTGGTTTGTTCCAAACCTAGTTCTTAGCTTGAGATCACACAAACCCTCCTTGATTATTGAGGTTTCAGATAAACCCTTAATTGGTGTAAAATAAACATGGAATCATCATATTTATATGGGTTTTAGAAGAATTAAGGACCTTGCTGAATTCATAAGATTTTTACCTAGGGTTTGTTAGATATTCAAACCACCACATATGTTATGGAGTGGTTTTGAATGACTTTTCATGTTGATTATTGAGGTATTACCTGCTCAGATACTTGGTCACAAAACAAAGGAGAATGTTGGGTTTTTAAAGGAATTGCTGTCAAAAATTTTGTAAAACCCCTGTTTTTGTTTTGGCTATAGATTGCTAGAATCATCCAAAATGAATTGATTCCAATTGGTAAATAACCATAAGAGATAGGGCTACAAATTTATAGAAGGACCATGAGCAAATTGTAGTCCTAAGGCTCCCAACATGGGATTTAAAAGGTGAGCTCGTGTAGCTCACTGATTATGCTCTGTTTTGGGTATTGTTGTATTTAGACATATGGAGTTTCACTCATCCAAATTGAGTGATTCAAAATTCTGGATAAACTATACTTCTAGGGGAATAAGTTAGATGAAGGAAGTGTAAGCAAAATTTAACCCCAGAGTGCCCAGAAATATTTCCAAGTGGAGCTATGTGCAGATTCTATTATGCCAATTTGAGTAACTTATTATAAATACAATAATCCTGAGTTTTGGTGATCCAAATTGGTGATTCCAATTGGAGAAGAAACCTTAGAACCATAGCTTTCAAATGAGTAAAGAAACAATTTCCAATTTATAGTTAATAACTCACAAATCAAGGATAACAGTAGGCATTTAATGAGTTAAATGTGGCATAAAAACATGCTGTAACTTGTGTTATGTATTGAAGGCCTTAGAGAGGGAATTTTAAATTGAAAATTTACAGAGATGTCATTGGATATAAAGGACTGATCTGTAGAGTTTACAATTTTTGAAGACTTCACTGAATAAATTTTTGTGGTAATAAAGTCCAGAGAGTATTGTTGGAAAAGGTTACTAAAATGAGTGGTTTTTTTGTTAGGGCTTTTTAGTGCTCAAGGGTAAATTGTTAATTTGGCTTTATATGAATGCTGTGTGACCCTAAAGTGACTTCTTCGTGGTGAAGTACGTTGCTTTTTTACGCTATACGCAGGCGCGATTAATACGTTGTCAGATTCTGCTGAGTGTGTAGGCTAAAAGCAAAGGCGGGAAAGTAGCGGAGTTATGCTCAAGCTTCGAAACAAAGATAAGGAGTGTTCTAACCCATTTTTCAAATACTAGTGTATTATTATTATAAACTGCTTTTACACCGGTATTTAATGGTTTTGAGTTGAAAACACACGCTTCCAAGAGCAAGCAAATGGTTTTGATTTAAACCATATTTGAAAATAAGGAAATGGTTTTGAATTATTAAACCATGTTTCAAGCAGTTTTAAGAAAAGCAATGGTTTTTAAATTGAAACTATAATTTAAAAGCAAGAAAATGGTTTTGAATTGTAAACCATTTTTCAAAGAGCAAAGGTTAAATGGTTTTGAATTGTAAACCATTTTTTTCAAAAAGAGCAAGCAAAGAAATGGTTTCAATCAAACCATTTTTCAAAGAAAGGCAAGTAAATGGTTTGAATTGTAAACCATTTTTCAAAGAGCAAGCAAGCACAAGCAAGCAAAATAATATTTGTGGAAAACAGCTTAATCTTAAACTTTGCCCCAAGCAAGCATACCGGTCAGAGGTATTCATCGTTGCACGGTGGTGTTAGGATATCATACATGCATTTAATGTCTTCTGTCGGCAAACTTAGGTCATGACGCGCCATATTGAAGACTGCACGTGATATTGAGTACAGAAGATCGTTAGTTAGCTACCAGGTGATGGCGACACAAGGTCAATTCCACCATATTTACCTGAAGATGCGGATATTGCGTCCTTCCAACTGCATGGTCGATGCACAAAGCTCCCGTGTTCACTAGGGTACAAATAAGCAAGTATAGGCCCCTGTAATGGTTGATGTTTTATAAGCATGATATAGCGCTTTTGAAAATCAACATTGCACTCGCTTCAAAGCCCGTGAGATTTAAAGCAAACGGTTGAGCCCAGGCTCCCGTTTATATTTTAAAAAGATCGGTTGAGCTCAGGCTCCCGTGGTGATTTTAAAACGATCGGTTGAGCTCAAGCTCCCATGGTGATTTAAAAAAAAAAAAACGGTTGAGCCCAGTTCCTCAGATATTTATAAAAAGTTTTGAAACTTTAAATCAAGAGATTTGAAAATGTTTTATACATTTTGCTACAGGTTTATAAAAAGTTTTATAAACTTTTGAAGCAAGTATGGTAAAGCAAGCAAGCAAGAGATTTGAGAAAGTTTTATAAGCTTTTAAAGAAAGCAAAGCTAAGCAAGTACAAGTATGAAAAGTTTTCTAAACTTTTAAAGCAAGCAGAGGTATTGAAAGTTTTGAAAACTTTGCGTAAAGTAAAGCAAAGTAGCAAGTATTAAAAGTTTTAGAAACTTTTAAAGCAAGAGATTATGAAAAGTTTTATAAACTTTAAAGTAAGCAAGGCTTCTGGAAAATAATCAAAAGAAAGTTTCTACAGCTTTTGAGATGTTTTCCTTGAAAGCAAAATATTTTATAAAGCATACACTCACTGAGCTCACAGCCTCATTATTTTCCCATTTTAAAAACTATTTTCCAAGTACAGTACGCCTGACGCCTGAGTGCGTAGATTCTCCTCGATCAGATTTGTGTCGTATTAATACTTATTTTTGTAAGAAAACATTTGAATATGTATAAAGGAATATATGTATGTACATAAGGTGGGTTTTAGAAAATGTGTGGAGTTTGAGGCTCTATGAAAGAATGTTGTTGGTTGCCATATTTGAAATAGTGTAAATTAGTATACAAGATTTGGGATATGTCCTATAATGCAACAAGTATAGGCCGTTAAATTGAAAATCATAAGTTTAAAAAAATGTATACGAGATTGAAGCATGCAATACGACTTCGCTTCATAGGATTTTCTAGTCGTTAGAGGTAACGGCTGGGGATTTCTATGGAGTGGGCCTATGACACCCGCGATAGTAGGGGTGGGGTGTGTCACTGCCTTCTCATATGGATCAAATGTTCATACTTCATTTGCATCACATTCGCCAGCACCGCAGTCAGACGTTTAGACTTCGTCTTCTGCATATCAAAGGTCTGTACTTCCATTTGTATCGATTTGCCAAAGACAAAGAAGTCGACGCTCATACTGTCGCGATAGGCATTTAGACTCGCTTTATATGGATCTGATGTCGTGACTTCATCCAGATCACATTTTTCTAAAGACAAAGAAATCAAACGTTCACTTCCTTCCGCATATCAAAGCTCGTACTTTGTCTTTATATGGATCGAGGTTCATCATTTGTATCATACTTTGCTAACACCGCAGATCGACGCTCAGACTTCGCCTTTATATGGATCGATGTTCACTCATTTGTATCACATTTCCTAGCACCGCAGTTTAGACTTCGTGACTTCATCTTCCAGATATCAAAATTTGACTTCGCCTTTTATATGGATCAAATATGTAGATCTCCATCAGACACACTATAAGCACCATAGTTAGACTTTTAGACTTCATCTTCTGCATATCAGACGTTCAAACTTCGTATTTACCTTATACATCTTGAATAAAGGTGTTTAGGCTTTCGCCTTGTGTTTCCTCGTTTCAAAGCCGTTCTGATGCCTTCACCATAGTTCACTCGCATTTCATCTTTATCGAGATATATCACACTAATATCCACGCATCATCACACACTTTGATCACATGGTTTATTTCATTGTCAGACTCCGCTTACTAGCTCATGGTTTCTCCTGATCGGGTGTTGGATCTATACAATACACATGACCATTCTAGTACCATGGATGGACTGACTTCGTCGTTTCGCATTTCTCGATACTGTGTTTCACCTTGAGAGGACCTTCTAGATGGAGGTTGGATCTATATCACGGGCAAGACTATAAGTTATTTGTGTTTTTTTGCTTGCCCACCCTAGTGTCTAGGCCCTCTTGTTTTCGCTTTAGTGTCCCTTTCTTTTTGACACTCTTTGGGGTCTCTTTTTCTTTGATAGTGTCTCATCTCAGCTTCACTCACTCTTTTCACACTGCTTTACTTCATTGTTCGGGTTCGTTAATCTAGATGAACCTCTATCGAAGAGGGGTATATTTGTAGACCCCAAATTTAGTTTAGGATTTCTTCTCAGGGAGGCAATCCCACATTGAAGGTAACAAGGAGAGGAGGTCTCTTTCCTATGTATGGGCTTCCTTGATTTGAAAAGGGGAAAGTGAAACTGATAGCTTCTCCCACTGCCAAAAGTGGAGACCCTAATGACCCTTACCAACATTTTTTGGAGAATAAATTAAGGCATGGGCTTATATAATTTAGGGTCTTATTAGTTCTTTAAGTTTATTTTTTAAGGAGACTACGCCTCTTAAGCCACTTTCAGAGGAGGTCCTAGTTGGTCTCAAAGTTTAAAGGTTTAATTTAAAATAAGATTGCCTTGAGGGAAATTTTAGCCTGGGGCAATTTTGGGAGATGATCTCACGAGGCAATTTCAGCTCGAGAGGCTAATTGCTCGGAGCCAATTCCTTCACTATGTATTTTTTTTACTTGACATTCTTTGGCTCTTTCTTGAGATAGTTACTTGAAACAACAGTCTGTATACATTAGTTGGTCACATCATGTTTCTACATTTAGCTTTTCTGCACAGGTCTGCTTTGAACCATTTAATGAATCATTGTTGACTTTTTTTTGACAATTCAACTATCTTTCCAACATATGAACCACCACCCAACTAACTTTAAATAAAACCCAACAAAAAACTATCAACTTATCAATTTTTAAAAACCACTCACTATTTAAATTGAAATTTAATTTTAAAATTGTCTCCAACTCAAATTTCAAAATTCTCAATATCACTCAAAACTAAAAATCACTTCAAAAACTGAATAAACAAGAATTTAAAACTAAGTCCACACTTAGCCTCCACTAGTTTAGTAATCAAACTTATAAAACTATAAATTCCAGTAATTAAAATTGTCATCATTTAATTGGGTTCACTACATAGTCCACAAACTGAAGTCTAGTTTGTGTTCCACTAAACAAAGCTCCAAAATCCACTCAATTTAATCTCAAACTCCAGTTTGAAAACCCACAATCACCTATACCCTAAAGATGAATGATTGACTCCAATTCAGAAACAACTAGAAGAATTCAAAAAGTAAGCTGTATCATAGTGAAATTATATCCATAATAGAGTTTACAATATCTGAGAAGATGATTTAAAACCATCCTGAATAAAGGTAAATTAATGAGTTTGTTGTCAAACATAGGTTACTGTGTCTGTAAAGCACCCAAGAAATGCTCCAAGAAGTAATTTTTTCCCATCCACCATAGTTTAGATTCATTTAGCTTCAAAAATGCCCGCATGTTTCAAAAATACATACACTGGTATCACAGTTTGATGAAGCTATGTCAAGGATGCTATTTGCTCAGTGGTGAGGACCGAACTTATAAATGAGAGGGTGGTTTCCAATGGTAGCTCTGACACAACTCCACCCCTTCTGACCTGACCTGACTTTCCCGCAATCTTTCTTGTCAGGAGTTTGGCACTAGCAGTTTTTTCTTCCACTGTTTCCTCCAAAACAAACAAAAAGAAGTTACATCAATCCATTAAAATGTCTAACAAAACAGGTCTCACTTTTTTTTATGCAGAAATGATAATAGCCAAAACATCAAATCCACAAAATGCTTATACTAACTTCCAAAATTCCTCAATGATCGTGATCTTTCAACCAACAGAACATAAACAACAGCAAAGTTTGATATTCACTCCAAATAACAGTTATCACATCTCATGTTAATCAGGGTTTAAAACGCTGAATAGTTAATATCAGGAATAGAGTATCTTCGCCACCTGAGAGAATCTGATAATTAGTTATCTGTCTCAATTTAATCTCAAAATATCAAGATCCAACTTTCAAGAAATATTCAACAAGATTTCCAATTTGATTTAACTCCGCACACCACCTTCCAAATTTCTTCTGCTTCACCTGAAGACAAATTGTTTACACACTGAGTCATCATTCCTTCCTCCCAATCGGTGGAGTATCATTTACTGGTCACTGAATAAAACTAATATCACATGAACTAATAAAGCTTCACTCAACTAAAGTAATTCTATGACAAATACTTGAGTCATACATTCTTGTCAAAAAACAAAATTTACACATATCCATCCCAGATTCGGAATCAAAAGAATATAAATATACACAATAACTGATATAATCACGCAAAATTTCATATCAGTTCTTTCCTTCACTCAAAGTAAGAGTACTGAACACCCAACCCCAATAGTCTGTAATGTCTTCAGCTAGTCTTTTAAAACAAAAGATTACTACATGTCATGATCTAAAACTTCAAAGTAATATCATAAAATGATTTCAAGAGTCTCAATAAACACTCCATGACTCAATTTTCTTTCCGAGGCTCTATTTTCTTTCTCAAATAATGGAGATTGAAGACTGTTGATAGATAATCGGTTTGTAATGTTTGTTAATGAATAGAAAGTTACGAATCAATACATCAAATAGTGATTCACTAGTCACATCAACATGCAGAGAATTTACTGATAGGTTTCAACCACATGAATCTTAAACATTCAGTTCAGTTTAGATGATTCAACATATCAATCCCATTTCCCTGACTGATACATATTTGTTATGTTTCTTCAAACTATATCTAGTTCACTAAGATTTTATAAATATGTAAAGTTTAACAACGAAAAGAATCATTTAGTTAACTTTAAAACACCAAAAAGAAACACCTAAAAAGTAATAGGTTAAAACTATTAAATCATAACATCACACAAGAATTATGAATATGCTTCAATACTAAACCAATAAACAACCTTAAAACACCTTCCACTACTGCTTCTTTAATCAAGAACTATAAAGTTTAAAATTGTTACAATCAACTGATCAATCCACATAGCTAATATATAATATATTACTCATATGATCAAGTATTGTATGTTGAAAGGTAAACGTTTCATCTTCAAAACAGTTTCTTTAAAAAGCTTTATCATGAAAAGTTTAATGTCCCAAAGTCGTTGATGAAGGAATTACAAATCTAAGTTCTGTAATAAGTGGAGAATAATCCTAAAATCCCTCCCCTTCAACGACACTCTATAAGGCACCATCACGAATAATCATTGATGTCAAGACTCTGTCTAATTAATCGTAGATCATACTTAACAACCTTTAAATTCCTAATCTTAACACCATCACCATCCCCGACCTCCTTCTTAGTATCAAAACCAATGATCTTTTTGTTTCATCAATCGCTCTATAAGGATTTTCTGTAAATTTTGATTTTCAGTAAATGACTTCATAAATTATTAGTCCCACTCTCAGAATCACGAGAATGACGGCCACACAATTGCATGATGCACGTGGGATTTTCACAATGAGTAGAAATAATCTCATATTGCAGAAATTTTTCTTACCCCCTCACTTCCTTTCGTTTTTAAGTTTTTAGTGTAGTTGATGGTAAGCTACCTTTCATCTTTCTTTGTCATTTCAACGCTATTGTTTTCCAATTTAATCACTTTTATCTTCTTTCTTCATTTTTTGATACTATTCCTCACTAAATCTTTCAACATTGTACGACACATCCTCACCCATCTATAAATACCACAAGATATTATTTATGATAGGGAAATGAAATTAAAAATATAAACTTTTTTTTCTCATAAATAAAATAATGCTTTAAAATGATGAAAATTGACATAAAAGGACCATGGAGGATTGATATGAGTAAAAACATTTATATTTTTACATATTGGTGCATCTTTATAACAAAATTCCATTTTTTATTTAACTATTTTAGTATCTAAAGTTCAAACCCATGGCTGATATTTCGTGAATATATGTATAGTATTTTTCTAGTATGTATTAAGGTCTACTTTTTTATTCTCTTCTAAAGTCTTCACTCTATAATTTAAATATGCTTTAAAAAATATTAGTTCACTTTCTATATTAAGTTACAATTTCAAATAAGATAATTATTAAGGATTATCAAAACATTATTGGTGTTGTATATGGTTGAAGTTAGTAGAAATATCATAAGGAAAAAAAGATTTTAAAGAAATTAAATTTCTTGAAATTTAAAATGTATGATCCGTCACTTAAATTCTATTTTGTAACAATTATGAAATTAATTCAATTTTTTATAGCTAAACACTTCAATTCAATTTATTTTATGTTATCACTATTAATAGGTATTGTAAAAGCTATCTGGTGGTAAAGAGAGAGTGAATATCATAAAATAGAATTAAAAAATTTATTTAATTAACTTTTATTAAGTTTCTAATACTTTAGACTTGGAATTCTAATATTTATGGTCTATATGGTAACATCCACATTTAGCTTCAAGAATATCTCCTTAAAAATATTTTTTAGATGATATAAAATAAAATAAAATTTTATTTTCCTTAGTACATTTAATTTGAATTTGGCGAGATAGGGAAAACAATAAATTATCATAAGTCAATAAATTCTAAACTATATCAAAAAGAGTACATGTTGTATGTAATTTTTTTCAAACATGAATTTATTACTACCCAAAGACATGAATTAAAATAAATTAGATATCTAATTTAAGGACCCACAAGAGGCATGAGCTCTGGTTTAGCTAGTTCAAATACAAATCCCAAGAAAAAAACATAATTTAAAAAATAACACAAAAGTTTCACTTACAAGAGGCGAGATTACAAATGCAAGGAACAATGGAGGTTTAAGAGAAGAATGTAGATGGCTGGGCTGTAGGAGATTTGCAGATGAGTGGGACAGTCGGAGATTGATTTTGCTGCAGGATCGTCGTTGTGGTGAGCTTATAGCCATGCATGAAGATGATAAAAAAAAAAATTAGGTTAAGACATAAAGAAGATATATATATATATATATATATATATATATATATATATATATATATATATATATATATATATATGGCTGGCAACTGGTCGGTTTAGTAGCAAGATGGGTTGAATATTGTGACGCCCCAAAATCGGTGTCCACACCACCCCGTCAACCTCGCTGCAATCTCCGCATCACGAGACACACACATGAGTAAAAACGCCACTTGGGCCCATACAAGATCACCAAAATAGAACAACCAACCATGTTACAATAGCTCAAGAGTTAATAATGCTATTTAATACAAACATATTAGAATTATATAATTCTAATACATACATATTAACAAATGTCAAAAGCTCCACAAGCCTGGGCTTAACACGCGGCCTCTAAGGTGCCGCCTTCCCGACGTTTGTGCACTAAATAGTGATCCTCGGACAGGTGAGCTATTGCCCAGTAGTGGAATTACCCTAAATGGGTTACGCCCCACCTAAGTGCACATGCAATGATTCAATGTAAACACACACTCAAGAAAATATGTGATCCTACTTGAATGTCTACATGCTCAATCCCATGTCTCGAGTCCTTACCAACTCCCTCACACTTACTTAAGCCATGTATGAGAAAAACATCATTTTCAAAATAAAAGCTTTTTGTTTTCGAAAACACACTACCGAGTTTCGGTAAAAATATTGGACTACCCTCCGAGTCGAATTGGTTGAAGAACTTTCCAAAACAGTCATGGTTGTAAGACCCGAGAAATTCCAATTTCTGGAAAAAGGGCAAAATCGTAATTTTGGTTACAAAATTGTAATTTCGGTAAAAAAAATCCAAAATTTATTCTCTGGATCTCGGATGATGAAACGGATTTCACCGTTGGAATCTTCTCGAAATCTAGCTAGCACGTAAAATTTCGTAGAATTCCGAGACAGTTGGAGTTGACACATTTTTCGAGTAACATTCGCGTCAGAACGATTTTCGACGTGACAAAAGTCACATTTAACAAGTACTCGCGCCATAAGCAGATGAAAGAGCAGGTAAATAATGAAAATTGATCACAAATAAATACGAACGTCAAAACCTGAAGAAAAGATAAAACGCCGCTTTGGAAATTTATTAAATGAGAATAAGACGAAAACAAATGAAAAGCTTGTCTTCTTCAAATATCAAAAGGGAAAACGGGAAAAAAAAAAAGGAGATGCAGTGGCTATGGGGTTTTGAGCTAGAGAGAGTAGCGTGTTCCTTCTCTCTAGAATATCTAATCCGACCGCCTACTCACCCAGAAAGAAGCCATTTACGCGAGAGCCACGCATCGGGATGGCGAGCTGTATTAAACCTCGTGTGGTTCTCCCCACGCTTTACACTTTCTTGTTTTTCAACAGCTTCTCGCGGATCGAGGCCTTAAACGGTCGTTTGATCGGTCTCAAAACTTGGGATCGAATTGTTGTAATTTTTTTTGAGGCCCGCTACACAAACTGTGGGTAGGGGCTGTCTGCTAATTTGTGTGTTGATTTATGAATTAAATGGTGCTTTGGTATATATAAATTTCCAGAATGGCTTGAAAAACCCTGGTTCACTAAGTGAACCGATGATTTAGATTTTTCAGAATAGTAACTCGAGGGTTTCACTATTCCTAAACAAGGTTCTCACCACTTTTTTTAATTAATATGTTTGGCCGAGTAATTCAAGTAGAATTGCTCGTGGTTTGATCATTAGCCTACGTGAGTTAATTTTGATGTGATGAATGAGAAATTACATAACATGATTGTGTGATTTAATTCTATGTAATATATGCATGTTTATATTTGTACAGTGTTATAGATCAAAGGAATGATGACTATGGTAGATTCCATATGCATTGGGACACCCTAGGACGGTAGGAGTGAGTGCATGAGATGAGTCTAGAGAAAATGGTTTCGGATGGTTGTCTAAAACTAAAAATGATCGAGAAGTCCATACTAAAATTATCAATCGTCTGAGATGACTCGTCTCGATATACACTCCAGGGCAGTCCATAAATAATATCAATCAGCCTGAGACGGTCCCACTGGATATATACACATCTGGAGGGCTGTCCACAACAACAAAACATAATAATTCTCATACGAGGCTTAGGCGAGTGTGAGGGAGTCGATGAGGACTCGGGTACGAGATGATCGCCAGGATATCTGCGGATCATGCATTTGTTTGATGTGTGTTTATTTTGGAGCATTGCACTGCACTTTAGGGTGGAGAGTGTCACTGGTGTTCCACTACTGAGCATTAGCTCACCCTGTTGAGGGATACTATTTTATAGGTACAAGGAGCGTAAGGCGAGGGGACACTCGCCCTAGAGACTGAATGTAAGAAGTTCTGATTAAGGCTGATTTATGACATGTATAATTCTCAATTTTAATATATGTGTTGTATAAGAGTAAACTTGAACCCTCGAACTATGGTCGATAGTTGGAAACATATACATTGTTATTAGTATTGGCTTATGAGCCCAAGTGGTCGTTTTAATCATAGGATCAAGAGGTATTGGATTGTTTGGGACAAGTTTTATGTGCTTTGTATTCGGGGTAGAACTCCCTGCATAAAGGAGCCCCCGTCGATTCGTGAAAATGCTCTGCCGCCGACATTCACGAGTATTCCGCGGGTTTACGGGTAGTCAACGGATCCCCGGGTTTGGGGCGTCACAATGGTCCTCATCCGAAGTGATTTGTTGGACCATCTCCTAACCCAATTCTCCAAAAAATCTTCCATCGAATTTCCTTTCACAATCATGTTCCATTTTTCATTTCTTTCATATCATGCACTCACACTTAATTTCCTAGGTTACCTTGTATGGCACATGGAATGCATTATGCCATTTCCAAACTACTCGTAAGTAATTATATTTACATGCATATATTAACATATTTTTTAAATCACCACATTTACAGCAACACATCACCCCATGCATTAACATATTACATTCCACACAATTCAAGCCATTCATCCTAGCAATATTTCATGCAATAAACACATGGACGTTTTGGTCCAACCAATGCAAACCGGGACTGTTTTTAGCAGTCTCAAAACCGAGTAGTGGGCTGTTCGTGGGCAGCCCACTCATCAAACATCGGTTCCACTTTGTGAAATCGAAATTCATAGCCATTTCCGGCCTCATACACACCAAAACATAATTTAATGCATACATTATCACACAAGTCGCCCAAACAGTCCGTGGACTGTCTAAAACGGGCTCCAAAAATTTCCACACTTCGGTCCCAAGTTTTGGGACCGATCAAACGACCACTCATGGCCTCAAATCAACCTAACTATTAACAAAACACTTAAATCAAGAATAAACCAAGTAGGAGAAAACCCCGCACTTCCTGGGAGTTTGTCGAACTCCCAAACGGCACTCCACGCGTAGCCCTTCCCCGTGGGAGCAACTTTGGTTTTCGTCGCTTAAACCGACAGCCGACTGTCGGGAATTCTAGAGAGAACGGTGTTTCCCCTCTCCTAAAACTCCCCCTCTTCTCTCCTATGGCTGCCCTTTCCCCCTCTCTATTCTCCTCTCCCAATCCATTTGGTCAAGATTGAGACAAGAGAAAAGTCCTCTCAATGCCATATGTCACCTTCTAATTGGTTGAGAGGATTTCCTTATCCTCTTATCTAACCACTTTGAGATTTCCCTCCAATGACATGATGCCATGTGTCTCATGTGAACCCCACTTGAGCTCAATGTTTGACTTGCTCACTGATTGACATGTGATGCCTCTTAAGCCACTCACAAGGTGTCACACCCCACCCTCTACCATCGGTGTGTGTGTCGACCACCCACAAATCCCCACCGTTCCTAACGACTAGAAAACCCGTGAGCGAAGCCAGACAAGGCATCAACCCTCAGATATAAAAATTTCTTTTTCTAAACTTGTGATTTTATATGTACTGCAACATAACAACTGCATATAGGATATGTCCCAAAACCCGTATACACACCTTACACTATATCAAACATGGGCAAACTAACAACCTCCACACATTTTCATAAACCACATTATGTACATACATATATTCCTTGCACAAGTTCAAGGTATTTCCATACAAAATTTTATTTATACACGTAACTTATACTGATACCGGGATCATCCCAAAGGTCCCACTGCATTCGGAAAATAGTTTTTAAATTAAAAATAATGAGTTAAACGAGCTCGCTGAGTGTATGCTTAGAAAATGTTTTGTTTTTCTCGAAAATATCTAAAACTGTGAAACTTCCGCTTACATGATATTTTCCTAAAATATTTCTTTTCTCGTTTTGCTTTACTTTAAAAGTTTCAAACTTTTATTAAGCTTAAGCTACTTGAAAGTTTATAAAACTCTTTCAAAAAATCTCTTGCTTGCTTGTTTTATCTTACTTTAAAAGTTTCTAAACTTTTCTCAAATCTCTTGCTTAAAGAACAAAACTTTCATAAACCTTTGCTTCAAAAGTTTCTTAAAGTTTTCATAAACACGGAGCCTCTGGCTCAATCATATACCAATGGTTGATTTTTAAAACCCGCATAAACATGCTTATAAATCATCAACCACCGGGAGTTCCTTTTCCTAATAGTTGTACCCTAGTGAACACGGTTTAGATCAGACCCGCTGTGAAGGACCTATGGCCCACATCACCTAGGTGGAAGGGCCTCGGGCCCACGCCACCTTTTCCTAAGAACATGGTGGAATTGACCTAAGTCCCATCACCATAATTTAGTTAGAGCTCTTAACCTTATATACCCAAAGACGTGCCACGATCTCCTTTAAATGTATGATGCATGTTCTGGGTTGTCACCAAAATCTAAAATGCATGTATGAAATCCTAACACCACTGCGCACGCACTTGATACCTCCTCCGACCTGGGATGCTTGCTTAAGACTAGGATTTTTGCTAGGCCTATTTTACAAAAATAGACTGTTTGCTTGTTGTTTTTGAAATATGGTTTTATAGTTAAAAACCATTGCTTTCTAAACTCATTGCTTGCTTTTTTAAAAGTATGGTTGAATGGAATCAAACCATTACTTATTTGCTTTTCATATATGGCTTCTAAAATCAAACCGTTTGCTTGCTATTTAAACTCATTGCTTGCCTTTCAAACATGGTTTACAATCAAAACCATTTTAAATACCAGTGCAAAACAGTTCATAATAATAATAGTATTAAAAAATAGGTTTAGAACACTCACCTCTTTGTTTCCCAAACTGAGCATTCAAATCCACTACTTTGCCTCCTTGCTTTTACTACATACTCAAACGAACACGCAAACTATTGGATCACCACGTATAGCTTATAAACTTAAATTTATTCTCACACGCAAGTCACTTTAAGGTCACACAACATTCATATAAAGTCAAATTAACAATTTACCCTTGATCACTAAAAAAACCCCTAACAAAAAAAACCACTCATTTTGGTAACCTTTTTCTAACAATATTTTATGGACTTTATTACCCAAAATCATTCAAAGGTTCCTAAAAATTATGAAACTCTCCAGATCAGTCCTTTATATATCCAATGACATTTATTTAAAATTTCAATGTAAAATTCCTTCTCTAAGTCCCTCAACCATATAACACAAATTACAGCATGTTTTTGATTCCAAACTCACTGAATCACCTATTGTTATCCTTGATTTCTGGGATCTTAACTCCATAAATTGGAAATGGTTTCTTCACTCACTCATTTGAAGCTATGATTCTAAGGTTTCTTCTCCAATTGGGGGAATCACCCAATTTGGATCACCAAAACTCAAGTTATTGTATTTTACATCCAGATGACTCAATTTGGCAGAACAGAATCTGCACATAGCTCCACTTTGACAAATTTTCTGCGTACTTTTGGCTTATAATTTTCTTGCACTTCCTTCATCTAACTTATTCCTCTAGACGTCTATTTTACCTAGAATTTTGAATCACTCAATTTGGATGAGTGAAACTCCACTTATGGCCAAAACACTACAACCATACCCAAACAGAGCATAATCAGTGAGCTAATGAGCTTACCTTTCAGTCCGTATTTGGGAGCCTTAGAGCTATAATTTGCTCTTGGTTCCTTCTCTATACATTTGTAGCCCTATCTCTTATGGTTCTTACCAATTAGAATCAATTCATTTGGATTATAACTCAATATATAACCAAAACAAAACAGCGGTTTTACCAAATTTTGACAGAATTTCTTTAAAAACCCAACATTCTCCTTTTACAACACCTCAAACCAACATGGAATTCATCCAAAACAACTTCACAACACTTGAATTGGTGCTTTGGAACCTCAAACCACAAAACCCTAGGTGAAAATGCAAGAACTCTACCTAAGGTCCTCCAATTCTTTATAAAACCACATAAATGTGATGATTCCATGGTTATTTTCTCCCAATTAGTTTTAACTCATAACCCCAACAATTCAAAGGTTATGATTCACAAACCCAAATTAAATGAGCATCTATTCTCCATATACCAAAGCTTAAGTTAATCCAATTACTCCATGGTTACAAGGCAAAGACATACCCGATTTTTGGACTTCTCCTCCTTCTTCTTCCTTCTTCCTCCTCTGGCTCTCTCCTTCTCCTCCTCAAAACCGTGAAGCCCTAACCTTTGGAGAATTCAAATAGAATTCATTTTGTTTGTTTTCCCATTTTATAATATCACCTTTCACACTGCAACTAGCCCTCATCTCTTTAATATTGCAATTGTAACTTATGTTATTTGTTGTGGCCCATCTCTACACTTAATGATTTTCATATTCATGTCCTATTTGCTAAATGACAATTGTACCCTTGTTCTCATACACAAATCCCGGGTTCCATAAACTTTCATTTCCTACTTTAGTCTCCAAAATACTACTATGTGACACTTGGTACTCTTATACACCCCTTACAAAGATCATGTACTCGTACACTCTCAGACAGTGTTACACAAGGTGTCATGTCCCGCAATACCTTCGTTGTCTCAAAACGTGAAATTTGACTGTTGAATTGCCGAAATTCCGACATGGTAGCTAGATTTCAGGAGACGATTCTCAATGGTGAAGTCCTGCTTTTGTCATCCTAGAGATCAGAAATATGGATTTTAACTTAATGTTATTTTCTACCATTTTTTAAAATTAGAGCTTTGTGGTTTTACAAATATTGAAGAAGATAAATATAAGGATCAATAGTCATCGAGAAACATTGGCTGAATAGAATATATCTATTGCATATCTATGTACATGTTATTGAATATATATATTAAATAATCGCTTTGGATCGGTTCTGCCTAATTTGCCACCCTCTAAACCATAAACGAACCGATGTGTCAATTTTTCAGTACTTTCAAACTAATTCAAGCTATGAATTCTTAAACAATGGTTTCAAATTGATTGACTTCATGAACAATTTCTTACAATTTATGAACACTCTTAAAAGAGAACAACGTTGTTTTCTAAGTTCCTATATTTTAGCTATTTATTTCTAAAGTATATTAGGAAAAACTAAAACATTCTTTTTATATTTAGTTTTATAATAAAAAATAAATAAAAAGAAAATTACATAAAAATTATATATATTTGTGATTTAATCTTTAATCAAATAACCAAATAAAGATAAAGAAATAACATATTTATGATTATACTACTACCTATTTTTACTGCTATTGAATTCAAATGGGTTTTACCCTTTTAACCAAATAACCCAACACTATCTAGCCAAACTTCAAAAATTTCTTTCTTTTTCTTTTTCTTTTTCTTTTTATTTTATTTTTTATTTTTCTTTGTGAGATAGATATCTTATCTTCAACTACAAGTAGCCACAAGTCAAGGACATTAAAGTGAACCAAAGAAAAACCATGACATCACTTTCTTGCTTCCAGAATATTGAAAAGTCCTCTACCGTCAGATGCAATAAATCTCGAAGTTTTGGACGTGAATAATAGTGCCTTAGGAATAAAAAAAAATCCAAAATTTGCCTTCCGGTTTCAAATTATGCCAAACTAAATACATGGCGAATGGGTTTGGCAATGGCCGCTGCTAGAACGACGACCTTTAGTACTCCAGCATCGACGTTCACAACGTCGGCTATTCAATTTAAAAAATTTTCAATGACTGGCGTTCTGAACGACGGCTATTGAAATAAACCAAAGGCCGTCGTTCACAACGACGACCATTGAGCCTTATAATCACGACAACCTTCCTTCTCCCCCTTCCCTCGCATTTCTCCTTCATTTTCTCCTGCTCCGCTCCCTGCTCCACTCCCTTCCACCAGACCCCACCTCGGCGACGGCAAGGGTGCACCTGCACAACCGATCAACTGCTCTCCTTCCGAGGTTTGTTCTCAAATATATGCTTTGCGATTCGCTTCCAGCCCTATCTAACAAGAGGGGCGTGTGTGATTTAGGGTTTCATTTAGGATTTGAACTAGGGCTTGTGGGCTTATGTGGTTTTGTATGCGTTTGGGGGTATAGTGATTAGATTCACGGGGACAAAGAAACTGTAGCCCATTGCTTCTGCTTGGCACACGGTTGTTGATTTAGGGTTTATTTGTTTTGGTTTCGTTTCGGACTCTAAATTGTTATTAGAATTCTTGGTTTTTGAATCTCAAAAAAGCTTGAATTTATATTTAATGTTAACTAATCCAGCTGAAATTTCTTAATGTATATCAATCATCGATGATAATGGGCAAACTAGGTAGCCCATTGTTTCTTTGTTTGGCACACGATTCTTGATAGTAGGTGTTTTTTTCAAATTCCTCTACTTTAACGCATTAGCCTTGGTATCCCCAGATAGTAGTACCTCATATGCCCTTGAAGTGTCCAAAGCATTTTGCTTCAATATATTTAATTTTTATATTTCAAAAAAAAATATTTCCATTCAATGTTTGAGAATTTGAACTTTATTATTTTTATTTAAAATTATTATTTAAATTTGCAAATAAAGACATTAAATTAAAAAATAGTACACATATGTTTTGAGTTATACAAGCCACGACTAATTGAACGATATTTAGTTAAAACTTGACATGAACAAAAGATTGATATAAAGTAAAATAATTTCGCGAAGCGCTTGTTTCACACAATTTTTTGTTTTTTTTGGGTTTTTGAACATGAGGTGTTCCCAATTGGGCATTCAATTCCAATACCTTGATGATGATTCTTGAAATAGCCCATTCCTATTATCCCTTTGATGTATATGTTGGAAGAATTTTACATACAAATATGCTAACGTTTTTATATTAAATAATGTCATCATCATATCATAGTGCTAATTAAGTTTTTAGCTAAAAATAGAAAGGGAATGGGGAAGTAGGAAGACTGACTATATGTTGTTGTTATTGTTGATTATAGAAGAATGGGCCTGCTTAGGCCACTATGACTCAAATTGGACCTAATCGAGGTCATTGTATGATATTGAGCCATGTTGGTTGTGTTTTTAGGACAAATTGTATTTTTGGTAGAGATCCTTGTACAAAGGAGACTCTGCCCGATTTTTCATTAAATCATGAGTCCCAGGGCAAAGGATTAGGCCATTTAATTTCTAAACAAAGTACTAAGGATAATTCATCTTCATATTGCTTGACTTTTACTTCATTTGAACAGTCAATTATGTCTGCTTTCTCTATTCCCGTGAATGTGTTATTACAATGGACATATAGTGAGGATCGAGAATGATGGGAAATATGATGGAAACAAAGCCACATTGTAGTTTTGAAATACCGAGCTGACCGCACGCTTGAACAATCAAGATATCATATTTTCAAGCACACCTATTGACAAACGGAAGTTCAACTTAGTCCTTAAGTGTAAGTATCCTCTAAAATGTGGAAATAGGTTCCAACCTCTTACAATATGGAATGACAGTTCTGTGCACCTAATGTTGAACATGGTTAACACAACTTTCATTGAGGAAATTGAATTGTTTGTTGAGGTCGTTCGAATACACCGACAAGCGAATCAATCTATTGGTGTTGCAGAAATTGAGAATTGTTGGGTGCAAATTGACTACGGCTAGGCCTAGTAGCCGTCTAGTACTAGATACTGCGGAGTACATGGAGATGATGATGCTTGCACTTATGAAGAAGGTAATGATGAATCTGATGATGATGAATATGATGATGACTTACATGTTCAAGCCGATGGACATATATCATCATTCCAGACTACAAATCAGGTTTTGGAGAATGAGCAAGGGATATTGCCCTCACAAGATACATTATTCAGATGTATCGACATCGCGATGATGATGAGGGACTGATGAGAAGTCTCATTCACTTTCACCTTACTACCAACACTTTGTTTCAGCCTATGTTGAAAACATAGATATTGTTATTTCAAGTGGTTGGACTCCATGGGGGCAAGAGACAACCAGTTATGCGAGTGGTGAATTTGTAGTTGGGCAAGTTTTTAATTCTAAATCCGAATTGCAAGAGGCTGCAAAGATTTACTCAATTAGAACACACTAAGAGTTTGTTGTGTAGTTCTCAAAAAATTGCTCGTCTTAAGATGTAAGAAGGCCAAAGAATGTCAATGTCAATGAAGTCAAGGTACATGGTTGTGAAAGATACTAGCTTATTTGTGATCAAAAATATAAAGGGCCGTATACTCTGTGTAAATCCAGAAGAACCGAGACCATCATCAACTGACTCCAAAGTTGGTTCGTCAAGCCACATACAAAGTAAATAATTAAGGCACAATTTACGTTGTCCCCTGCTTCTATTCAAGTAATCGTTATGGAGAAATGGGGATATGAAATTTCATATAAAAGCCTTGATGGAATACATAAGGCATTTAGACACTTATTCGGGTGATTTTTCCTACCATATACAAATCTCCCATGTTTGTTCTCGCCATAGAAACAAGCCAATCCTGGATATGTTGTCATTTGGAAAAACCATCTCTATAGTGTGCCAAACAATGAGACATTCAAAGGCGTGTTCCGCATTCAAGCCATCTAATGGAAGGGTTCGCAAATTGTCGTTCTAAGATCGAGTATTGATGCACACATTTGTATGGGAAGTATGGGACATTTTTGATTGCAATGGGATGTGACGGAAATAATCATTGTTCTAATGGCATTTTCTATTACTGAAGGTGAGAATATTGATAGTTGGGAAGGTTCTTGGCATGTATCGAAAATATAAATCAATGGATCAGGATTTGTGTTATATCCGATGCACATCCGTATTATGGCGCCAGAGCGATCCTCATCTTCATCGGGATGCACTATATGCCTATCACGTGATCCGCATGCATCATCTATATAATTGCACCGCCAAAGATAAACCTTAAAGAATTTGGTATGCAGAGCAAATTGCTGCGACAACAACACCGAAGATGCATCACAGTATATGGCTACAATTGGGAGAATTAATCCTGAAGCACTACAATGGTTAGAGGAGATCCCTCTTCCGTTATGGGCACTTTTTGAAGGATCCCGACCCGGATTAACCTCATGAACCCGAGGGGACCTCCCGGCACTCCAACGAATATAGAAACTTTTCCTCAAAACAATCAATTAAAATCCATGGAGCGAACCCCTTACAATCCTTAACATATCTTTAGAAAATAAATGAAGTGAAGTGCTAAATTTTTTTTTTTTTTTTTCAAAATACTTTGATTTTCAGAAAACGCCAGAGTTTCCTCCTGCTTGTCTGACTTTCCTAAATTTAAAAACCTCGTAAAAAACATTTAAAAACACTTCTAATCTTTTCAATTCTCAACTTCCATTTTAGGACTCCTCATTCCACAACCCAATTGCGCACAACTCAATCAAGCAAAATATATACACATATACATTTTATTTATTTCAATAATCAAAACATTCAAAACTTCTTCAATTCCATGCACAGCCTATAAAAAGGATTGGCTGAGCCGACTTAAGCTTCGACCGCCACGTACTCCCCGGCCTCCACCGAGGATCAAAGCCCACGAGTTCCTTTCAAACATATAGTTGTATATATACATATATACATGACAAAACACTCAACATACACAATATGCAAAAGAGGTGAATGCAGTCATTACGCGTCGTCTCCTCATGGCTCGACCACTGCAAGGTGGGGACGCCTCAACGGCACCTGCCTCGGTTCCCCGAAAATGGCTCGAAACATACGAAAAGAATGAGCTAAAGGAGCCTGAGTGCACATTTTTATTTAGATAACATTTTCAGATATAGAAAAAGTAATAAATACTTATACAATTAAAAATCAATTTATGCCTTAAACTTTCTTCTTTCTTTATTTCTTTCTTTCTCGATGAACCCAGGATAAACATTAATCAACGCCTGCAATCGACGGTAAGTGGCTACCTCATTACGGGCCATAATCCACTACGCCGCTGAGAAACTCACGCTGCATGGTTCCGGGCCATAGCACCTTATCACGTGTAAGGATATGCACTGAAACACCTATCCCCAGTTAGTAACCTATAACTTTACTCTAAATCCTTACACGCTTAAAGTACTCGACCGATATCGCCATACGTCATATATGGTTAGGGTAACCATCAGTAAAACCTTTCTTCAAAATACATTTCTAAATCCATTTAAACACTTTACTTTATTATTTATACATTTATGCATTCTTTACACATTTTTAAACTTCCATAATGCCTTAACACATGCATACATATATAATTTTAATATATATATATATATATATATATATATATATATATATATATATATATATATATATATATATATATATATATATATATATATATATATTGATGCAAGATAAAACATTTCCATATGCCTTTAACATTTACATAAACATTTCCATTAAACTTTTCAATTTAACATTAAAAACCATTCACTTTAAAACTCCAATTGTCAAAATATCATTTTTACACTCACCTGCTTCACCGCTCAATCCCGCCTTGCTCCCAAATTCCCGTTTCTGCTCGATGGTCCTTTTTCACCTTTTTCAGAGAACCACAACTACACACAACCATAACTTCCATTTAATCACAACACAATACTCATTTTCACCCAACCACATCACATTCACTTTAATCCCATTGAACCACACTTCAAAATACAAAATTAAGGAAATGACCAAAATACCCTTTACTTTACAACATGATCTTAATGCCCTCAATTCAAATCATTTTCTTTTCTAACCAATTCCAATGCATTTCTAGAGTTAAAATTCACCCTAATACACATGGAAATTACCAAACTACCCTTGACCCCTCTCATTTCCATTTTGAACTTTAATTATGGTCAAACCATATTCCCTTTGTTCTTCCATTTTCTTCACTCTAATCACTCCCATTTAATGCCTTATACCTCAATCTCTTACTAATCCCTAAACTTAAATTTCAAACATATCATACAAATGCACTATCAAACCCTAACACATCACTCACTTGATTTGTCAAAACCTAACCTAATCTATTTCTTTTCTCAATTTATATCAAAATCATCATCATTCAACCTAAATACCACTAATTTAATGATCCATCCAAGAAAAGTCTACAGAGAATAGGCATGAAAAACATAAAAATCCAACTTTCCCACCATTAGAAACTTACTTGTTTTCTTGTTTTTCCTTGGATTCTCTTCCTTGATTCCACTTGGATCTCACTTGGAAAACTTGAAGGAGAAGAAAAATTCACCTCTCACCCTTGCTCCACCTTGCCTCACACGTTTTCTTCCTCTTTCTCTTTTTTTCTCCTTTCTTTCTTTCTTCTTTCTTTCCCTCATAGCCGTGCTCTCCTTTTGGGCACACTTAGTCATGAATTTAGTTTTTGACTCACAACTTCCAAAATTACCCTTGAATCAAATAGCTCATTGGTCGCAAAGTGATTTCATACTTGAGTCCCTTGAATTTAGCTTTGGTCCACACTTTGCTGTAAATTGCATTTTGAGCCTACATGAATCTCATCGTCCATTCTCATGATATTTTAATCATAATCTAGCCATTAAGAAAGGTTTGATTGGCTCTCATACAATAAAATATCTCCTATATCATATTTTATTCATTTTCACCTTATATCGCTTTTATACCACAATTAAACTTCAAAAATATTCCATGGTCGCTCAAACTCAAAATCGAACATGAAATATTCTAATTACAACCTTTCAATAAATGGATTCCGTGCTCAAATCACCGAAATCCGCTTTTAAAATCGTTAAAATCTGAACCAACAATATGTGATATTATCCGAATTACGCTCTGACGTCGAAAGATCCAAACGGACTCATTTATTCCGTTTCGCCAAAGTGACTCATGATTAATTTCGACATTGTAGTATTTTTTGGTCCACTAAAATTTCACAGTTCAATTTCAAATCCTAAATATTCACTTAAATCTCCAATTTCTAAATATCAACAAAGTCATAGAACCGAAATTTCTTAAAAATTCCTTTGCAAACCCCTCCATCCAGATATAATAAGAAGAATTACTATTCATTAGGCATCCTAAGAAAATTTCAAAATTTCACTTTATGCCCAAATGACATCCTGAGTTTCTAAATTCTAATCTACCTCGCTTCTATCATTGACCTCTAATCAGCCTAACAACTACCATTATAAATATCCAATAAGGTTAGTTTATACTTTCACATAATGGAGGCCTAAGTATTATGGGATAATGATAACCAATATGTCGAGGTATTTAATAAAGGTTCTTAAAGGCTCACTAATAATCACCGTGATTAGTTCATTTGACATTTTACTACCTTAATGAAGGTATTTGTTGCAAGAAGGGGAACAAGGTGCTGATATAGATTGGCACTTGATGAGCAATTAATTCCATATGTTGGCGCTCGATTCGTGGTCGTGTGGTTAAGCATTTGATCAATGGAAATTGTTTCTTTACGATCACACAAGGCGTGCAGATATTTCACGTAAAGTCCAAGGAGTGGTCTGATTCTATCACAGAACTGAACGACAAGAAATGCACATGTGGTAAGATTAATCGATATATGGATTTCCATGTAGCCATATCATAGCAAAGATGTTAGCATCGATGTGTTGGATTTTCTGCTATTTGTTCGGCATTAATACACACAAAGTGAGCCCTACTATGACACTTGGGCAAGCTTGTTTTATCCCATATTCAATGAAGATGAGTGGCCTCTTTATGATGGTCCAACGATTGTATCTCCTGGGTCAATGAAACGGCAAGTCAGTGGCCGTCCTAAATCAACCCGTTTGCATAATGAAATGACGCAGGAGGGGAAACCAAGATAAAATGGGTCAGGTAAACAACAGGGTCACACCGACGGTCTTGTAAGAATAGAAATCAAGTTTAGTTATAGATGAAGTGTAAGGCAATTAGTTGTTTGTTTGTAAATGAGGCCTCACCTTTTTTAGTTGTTCGTATAAGACTTATGTACTAGCAAGTTTATTTCTGAAAATGAGGCCCCATTTTTTGTAGTTATCTTCAGATAGACTTGTTCCTATTGAATGAAACATTCTTATTGTATGTGTGTATTGTAAATCATTGTCGTTGTAATAATATTAATAACCATATTTACAATTATTCGATTGTTATATCTTATGTACATGGCGTTCGTGGGGATTCTATGATGCGGATCCGTCTGATACATCCGTCTGGTATTGCAAGATAGACATGCATCACTGATAGATAATAGTATAGGCACGTAATTTGTTAATTATCACCACTATTAGTAGTTGTAATACGTAATTTATACATAACTCCGTGAAGACCCGAGAAATTCCACTGAAAAGGCAAAATCGTAATTTCGACCAAAAAATCCTAATTTATTCTCTAGATCTCGGATGATGAAATGGATTTCCACCGTTGGAATCGTCAAGGAATCTAGCTAGCACGCTAATTCGTCAATTCTCGAGATAGCCTAAATTTGCACGCTGAGGCATCGCCGTGCCGTAAAGATATTTGATGTGACAAAAATCACATATAACATGTACTCATGTGCCATAAGTGGAATGAGTAGATAAATGATGGAAATGGACGGCCGGGATAGTGCCAAGTGTCAAAATTGGGAAAAGAAGGGACGTAGATGTCATTTTGGAAATTTTAAATGAAGAAAAGACGAACAGAGACAGTGGCTACCTTTCTTCAAAAGAAAAGACCAAACGTGCTGGAGAGGAATGGAGGATGCAAAGGGCTGGATGTTCTTCATTTTAGAGAGAAGCGTGCCTATTATCTCGGTAGATTTGTGCTAATCCATTGGCCGAAATTCTTCGGAGCAAGAAGGAAAGTCAGCTTCACGAAGGAGACCTACGTTGGGCACCGGCTGGGAATTTTTGAAAACTCCTTGCTGCAAGGGTTTCTCCCTACTTGGGTTTTACTCTTTGTTTAAGTACTTTGTTGATGTTTGAGTTGAATGAGGCCGTGAGGGGTTGCTGACTGCCCCAAATCTTGGAACCGAGGTGTTGGATTTTGAAACCCATGTGGACAGTCGCGGATCCACGGGCTGTTTGGGGTGCCATGGTGCAAATTTGTGCTATGAATGATGCATTGACGTGTATGAGGCCGAAATGACCGGGCGGGAATCTCTGGGCTTTCACTAAGTGAACCTATGATCAAGTATTTGCCTGAATTTGTAATCGAGAGTTTCACTATTCTCGAGAATAGTGTTCACAAAATAATTTTTGTGAAATAATATGTTTGGTTGAGTAATTCAAATCGAGTTGCTCGTGTTTGATCATTAGCCCACGTGAGCTAATTTTGATGAAATTGATGGTGAAATTACATGACATGTTTGTGTGATTTAAATTATGTGAAAATATGCATGATTATATATATTTGCATGTGTTGTAGAACGTAATGAATTATGATCATGCACTCCATATGCATCAAGTCCTAGGACGATAGGAGTGAGTGCATGAGGTAATTCTTGAGAGAATGGTTCGGAGGGTTGTCTAAAAATAATGAATATCGGAGGGTAGTCCAAATAAAATATCAAACGTCGGAGTCGGCCCAATTGATATACATCGGAGGGTAGTCCATACACACATCAATCGCCTGGGAGACGACCCACTGATATATACATCGGAGTGTCCAATGCAATCAATTAAAACTTAAGGGTTCTCATACGTGGCTTAGACAGTGTGAGGGAGTCATGACACTTAGCACAGATTATATCATTAGACATTCACAGGATCACATTTACTTGAATGTATGTTTTCATTTATACTGCATATGCCCTTAGTGGGAGAGTAGCCCACTTTAGGTGATTCCACCATCGGGCATTAGTCACTCTTCGTCGAGGAACATATTTACAGTACAAAGTGATGCAGTGAGAGACGACTCATCCTAGAGATTGAGTTTTAGAAGAAAGCCGGAATGTGGCTTTGATGGTTTACATGTATTAGAATTCCTAGTATTTTAATATATGTTGTATAAGAGTAACTTCAACTTGAAACTATTTGATATGGGCTTGGTTTATATTGATGATGAGATTGCGGGTATGTTCAAGAGGCCGTGCTTTTACCGTATATAGATATCCTGGATTGATGTTGATCGGGATAGGTTATATTACAAAGCTGTGGCCTGGGGTAGAGCTCCCGTATAAAGGAGACTCTCACCCATTTTCATGTTGAGTCACCCGACATTCACGCAGTGTTTCATGGCTGGATTCCGTAGTCAACGGACCCCCGGGAATAGGGTGTCACATAACCAATTTTAAATTCCTGGTTACTGCTGTTCATCGTCAGAAATACTCCGCCCTCGATGTTGAGATGCAGGTTTCATGACTATGTGGAGTGATGTATTATCCGATCCGCCCATAATGCGGATTAGTATTTCGATTACAAGATATACCGCTTCGGGCTACATCGCGATCGACACAATTTATCACCTCACTGCGATGGCAGCCCGAGACACACACGTTTCAGGCAGCCGCAGGGGGAGATGATGACATCTAACAGACGTCGCCAATCCTCCTCGGGGCCTTCGGGATTCATGGCCCAAAGAACACCGGCACATGTGTGCTGATGGCGGCGCCAGGCGCTGGAGGTCGCCGGCACATCCCACCCGCCGATGCTATCGAGGAGCCAATACCTCATGGTTATAAAGCCAGCTATCCACCCCGCCACCTGATGCAGATGAGGTCACATTAGAGCGTGGTGCGCGTGGGTTCATCATAGCGCTGATCGGATCCTTCTTGTTTGCTGACAAGAAGGGTGTGCATGTTCCCATGTGCTTTCTCCCGCTACTACTAGATTTAACGCATACTGCGACATATAGTTGGGGTGGTGCAGTACTAGCACATACATATCGCGAGTTATGCCGAGCCAGCTTGGATCGTAGCCGTGGTATTAGCGATTGTATTACACTGCGCTGTGCACGCATAACTGGGAATGTATGTTGTTGTGTATGGATGAATTGCCTTGCTTAGGCCACTATTACTCATAATTCGACCTACTGAGGTCATTGAGACATGCTATGTGCTTGTACATGTTGTATTTTGGGTAGACCTCCTCGTACAAAGGAGACTCTGCCCGATTTTCGTTAAATCATGGGTCCCGGAAAGGGACACGATTTATATTATTTTTCCTAACGCAATATAAAAACTTCAATTTTTTGACCAACTTTCTGTTTATTTTGTATTCAGCTATGGTCTTGGGAGAGACTTCACGTCGGGCGACCCGATTTTGGGCGACCACACGCAGATCTAGCACCACCACCCGCTCATGCCTTACACTTACGTCGATGCCGATGCTCCGGATGGTGACCTACCCAGCTGTCCACGATGGATTACCGCCAACCTCCCAATGAGCCAAAGAGGTAGACTTAGCTCTTCCACTTGTGTATGATAGTGATCTCAATCTCGAAACCCTTAAAGATTCCCCTGGTGGTCCCGCCTATAGTTCTAATTCGGCATAATCCTTAGGAGTGTCCAATGGGACCCCAACTTTAAGAAAGAAAGTAACACCTGCATTAATATAATACCTCAATATATATATATAAAAGTTCCATAACCGCTCAAAACTACAACCGACTCCATCTATCAGTAGGTCACAAACCACAAACACACATGATAAGGACTACATGAGTTCAATGCTAAGATTAGAGCATTCAAGAGTGCTGCGAATTAAGGGTACAAACAAAAATACATAGGTCCACAAAACAAAGGCAAAGATAAGATAGAATACCGCAACCGCCGCACGAGTGACGAGAAGCCGGCAGGAGGTAAGATCTCTACGACCGCCCGACCTAGAGAACGGATTTAAAACAAATAAAACGTGAGATAATAAATTTAGTGGCATAATTTATATGAAAATAATGTTTTTATTTTCGAAATTCCTTCTTCAAGACCTCAATGCTCACTCTTTATAAGGTTCTCGCTGGGAATTGTTTCCACAAACCTAAATTTATACCAAGTCAATGCAATGTGAAATTTATGCTAAAAAATTTAACCAACATCATTATCTAGAACCTTATAACCTGAATTTATTCACAACATAAAAATGGAGCATAAAGTATATATAACCATCATGTCGTAAAAATAATCATGAAAATATAATAACCATATATATTGAGATGGTTATACTTTACTCAGAATCAATAATGTATCGTACCATATATCCATAGTAAACCATCGATAAACCCAACCCCACGACACCGTGGCAACTAATAAACCTTCGGGTAAACCCGACATCACGTGGCACCACAACCTTCGTGAACCCGACATCACGTGGCAAACTAATAAACCTTCGCACCCGACATCACGGCAACTAATAAACCTTCAGATAAACCCGACATCACGTGGCAACTAATAACCTTCGGGGGAACCCGATATCATGTGGCAACTAATAAACCTTCGGGTAAACCTGATTATAATCATTGTAACCTTTCCAACAATACCGCATTTATAATCATTTCATAAAAAGTCCAAATCCATTTCTAAATCAATAACTTTTCAAAATGGTTTAAAACCTCAATCCATTTTACCAAAATACAAATACTACAAATTTATCCATGAATTCAGTAAAATTTTAAATATTTAAAATGTTGACAAAATCCACATGAAGTCGATAACTTGTTTGCAGAAATGCATAATTATATTTACGCATAACCAACTGCTCGATCAAATAGTTATATATATATATATATATATATATATGGTATATAATACTCAACCACAATTATATATCATATTTAATACTCCCAAAGCATTTAAAACATTAAACCACTCACAAACTACGCATGCTCAAACTCATTCCTCTGAATGTCTCCTTGTCACAGGGGAGCTCGTAATATAATAAAAAATACCATTTAGGTCTTATTATCTGTAAACTAAAGACATTGGGACGCCCCAAATGTTCTTTGAACAATCTTTAGAAAACTGAGACTATCTAAATCGACTCCTGATAGTGCCCAATTATACAAGGTGCCTTATGCACTTAGCAGACTGCACCAGCTTACCCTGAGGCTAATTTTTTTGAAATTGAACCTTCCAATAACTCCATACAAATGTCCAATTCTCACTAATCCAACTTCAAATTTTCCTAATTTGGATCCAATCTGTCCACTCGGTCCAAACCTTTTTCAGAATACACCGACAGGACCCAAAATGGAAACTATCCCAAATTATGTCCAAATTTACAAACTTTATATCAACTGGAAGCCCAAGAGACCAGGAACACAAAGAATACTCTCACTCTGGTCCAAAGGTTGCCGTGGTGGCCGGAACCTGAATCCAATAGTCACAACTTTAAGTTTCGTCAGATCTTCAAACTGCAGAGAATCCACAAAAGTAATACCATGGAAACAGTCCTAGTCCAAAAATGGTAGGAGGGAGGTATGGGCCTACTATTTGAATCTAAAAATATGAAAATCCGACAACCCACCATGGCGGTCGGTCCCGCGCTCTCGCCCGCCTCGATCCGCCGCCCGGCATGGCCGGTACTTGAACGTACGAGGTCGCCTCTCCCTCCTCCTCCTCCCGGCCTGCACGTGTGCAAGGGGGGGTGGCCGTAATGCCTCCCACGGCCAAAACCCGTTTGGCCTAAAATATTCAAAACGACCGCCTGGGGGTCCACAAGTTTTGGGGCCAGGGCTTGAGCTCAAAATGAGTGTGTTGGGGCTAGGGTTCTCTTTGACACGCAAAACTATGTTTATATAGGGCCTAGGGTCGCTTTCAGGTAAAAACTGAAGACAACTTTGGACATTGATAAAATGCTGCTGTTTGAACTCCCTAGGGCCATAACTTTTTATCCGTAAGTCGGATTTTGACGTTCAACTCCATGGCATGAACTCAGACGACGAGGCCTACTAAAATGTTTCTAATCAACCTAAAATTATCCATCTTTGAAAAGTCAACTTAGGCCCAATATTACTCAATTGTTGGTCAAACTCTGGTCAACTTTAAAACTTGTATTATTTGGTATGGGTCGTTACATGTAGGTGGAGAGTACCTTTGACATGGGTGCATAACCCATCGGGTGTACTCCTCCTATACCGAGATCAGCTAGATGCACAGACTCCTGATCAGGTAATGTTTATGTAAAATTATATGGTTCTATATTAATTTCATTCATATTCCTATAAAATTTATTGACATAAAGTGTTCACATGTAAGTCTCATGGCAGCCATACGTGGGAGAGTTACTTGACCAGCTCTATATTCGCTTAGCCGATCGTGAGATCCGCGACGGCGTCACCGCTCATATGTTTTGAGATTGTCGAGTGGCATCGCCCGCAGAGAGTCCCGTCAGCCTTGGGGATGCATCGTATTACCTTCCAACTTGCTCTTACGAGCAACGCTTGTATGCGTGGATGCACGTGGACGACACCCGCCGCTGACATCGCGACGATCATGCACCATACATATATTACGGAGACGAGCGATCAGATCACTACCGAATTTCCTATGGTGGGTTTGATGGACTTTCATGATCCATACGCAGCGGGTATCAAGCCGTATTACATGGCGCTTTATGACAATTACGATTGCATCGGGATGATATGAGGTCTCATACTACACCGTAGTATGGATCTTTGGTAAGTTAGAGTCCTGTGTTTCTAAAATATTTTACCTAATTTTACTCATTAATAGATTATGTAATTGGTAATTCTTCTTTGGTTCACTCGCACGCTCCATGGTTGACATAGCCATTCACTCTCGTATTGATACCCCTGGTGCTTTATGCGACATACATCATATTGCCCGATCGGTGTTACACCAGATCGGTGAAGACCATCGCATCGCCGGGTACACTCAGGAGGCTTCGACATCACATGAGCCATTTATTAGACCTCCGGTGTCGTCCACACCATCACGTATGCAGCCCGTTCGAGGTAGAGGGAGAGGGAGAGGGAGAGGGGGAGTTGATCGTCGAGGTCGTGCTCGAGATGGTGGGTCAGGTCATGGTCCAGACAGTGAGAGCGGTCTAGGTACACTTGAGCCGACTTTGCCTACTTCGATACCCTCCTATACTTACCCCTCACCCGAGATGTTTATACCCCCACACACCTGCACATCACCTTCCATACCCACTCACATTGACACATCACCTTCCCTACCCCCACATTACACATCACCTTCCATACGCCCACAAACTTACACGTCTGTACCTTATCCGGTGTTGACAGAGCCAGCGTCCAAAGCAGTAGATATCCCATTGTCGTCACACCCTTTACCATCCCATACATTGCCTTCCATGGATGATACCATCGTTGACCTTTACTCCGAGTGGGGTAGATCAGCCTAGGCGACCTCGCACTCGACGTGTACATCGACTACTTCATCCATCGATACCCTGGCCCCATCGCCCCTCGCCTCCATCGCCTCCTTAGCTCCGTCCCTCGCACTCCACAGACCCTATCGCCAAAGAGCTATTTATATTTTAGGCGCCATTCTAAGAGAAATATAAAGGCTTCATCTTCAGGGACACATTGATACATATTTTTATATATGAAAATTTGTATAAAATGTTTTAATATATTTAAATGTTTTTATATATGCATGATTTGGTACATACAATGTTTTACAACAGCCAGTATATGCATGATTTGGCACATTTACAACAAAACAAAACCAACAACTAAGATGGAATAGTGGAACATAAGAATAAAGACCAGCTAATAAAGCCCAAATCTACAGCGGAGTAATTTGTGCAAATTCACTTCAATATATCACCATAACGTTTCATGAGAATAAAAATCAATTCAATTTGAAGTGTTTCTTCATAATAAGGTGCATGTAGAGAGGTAATACTCGCCCAAGTATCGAGTGTTTGGTAGCTTGCATTGTTTTTGCTTTTCGAGTACCATCTTTACATCAATATCGGGTCTTGTTCGTGATCTTGGGGATTCTGCTTCCTAAAAAGGAATAGTATATATGTTATAATAAAATTAATAATATAATTGTTTCTATTACTAATCTAAAAAATAATATGATTGAGTTTATATCAAGTTTCTACACCAAATAGTTTTCTCCACAATGTCAACAAGGGTGATGGCATGATATGGATTTATGCCATTTTAGGAATCTGACAAAGTTCAAGTTTGTACAAAAATCCTATACACAAAATGTGCATCATATATTCAAGAGAATCAAGAGTCCGTCTCTTTAGAACCATTGACACTGTGAATCGAATCAAACCGCCTAAATCGGCGGTTGAACCATCAAACCGGTCGACCCAAGGCTTGCTAGAATCCCACTGGCCTGGGCTCACACTTCGGGGTCACTAATCAGCTCAATCACCTCCATGTCACAATAAGCCCAAGCCTAAATACTAAAAGTCCCTATTATTTTGAGTTAAATTTCACTTTTGATCCAATTCTATGCATCCAGTATATGTGGATGTTGCCTATGAAAGACTTTATTTTGTAGCCAACCTGATTTGGGATTATTAGTGTACCAAAATCAAGAAAATCGCATTCAAGGGGGCTTCTGAAACTCCAAAATCATTAAACCCGGGAAAACATGGAGGATCCACTAGGAAATAATGACTACCGTGATTAAATAATATATATCATTCCTCAACTTATTATATTAATTGCAAAATAAGCATATATATATATATATATATATATATATATATATATATATATATATTAGTAGAATAAAATAATTAATTTTAATTTTTGGATATATTAGGTTTTGAACATTAAAATTATTTCATTTTATAAAATTAAAATATTATTATAATTACACTTATATTTAATAATATCAAGTATTAAAGATAAATATTTCAAAAAAGTATCAAAGATAATATTATATATGATTTTAATTTATTTATATATGTGTATATATATATATATATATATATATATATATATATATATATATATATATATATATATATATATAATTTTAATAATATAATAATATATTTATTACGTCGGCCCGTTTCAACCGCGCTTAAACCGCTGTCCGACTAAAGGAACCGTGAACCTAACTTTTCCGCCTGGGCCAAGGTCCCGCTTTTAAAACATTGATTATCAAGAGATCACCACATAGCAATACAAAATCAGATTCTCCACATACTTACCAAATTTTCGCTTCACTCACATCATAAATCAAATGCACTATTTCCTAGTCCAATTCACCATTCCCACACTTATAGAGAGCCCAGTTCAAAACTATTTAAATTCATATAGCAACAATGTTTATTATTAATAACCTAAGTAATATATATATATATATATATCAATTGGGAACCTCAAGAATGTATATTGACAAATCATCTAATGCCAACTTGGAAAATGAAAATTTGTAATATGATTGATATGTTGAAACAAATACATATGATGTACAATTCTAATAAATATGAAATAAAATAATTGTAATGACAAAAAAAAAAATAATCAAAAATAGGAAAAAAAAAAAAAAAAAACCAAATCGAGCAACAATGTAGAGTGGGACATACAAGAAGATAAGCAATCGAGTAGAGTTTGAAAAATAAGGCTCAAAGGCCCATTTGCAGGTCAAGAGAGAGGCACCGCCCAAGACATGTCCGATCCGCCAAGAGTTCGATTGATACACTGTGTTAATGACAATGGCCTGCAGTTGAAGGCTCCACCCGCTTGACCCAAAGGCTCGCTGTGGATAAACCAAGAAGCCCACGATCTACGAACCAAGCCAAGACCTAACTCGATCGTCTAAAGCGACATGAAGATTCCCATAGGTACGTAAAACTAACATCCCTAATCACATATTATCCAAATAAATCGATCAAATATTATCAATAGAAAATAATCCAATAAGATTACAGCTCATCAAACGAGATCTCACCAATAAGGAAAGAAAGAAAACATCACATCATCTGACCTGATCCCCTATCCCCACTATGAAGGAAGATTATCTCAAAATTAAACTTACTTTTCTTATATCCCTTTACCAAACTACATCGATTAAATAAGAAAATATCCCATCCAATGGGATACAAATCCTAATCACCATCCAACTGGTAGAACGCCTATCATAATATAGTGTTCATCCATCATGAAAGGTACGCACATTCATACCCCAACACTCATACATCCATTCTGCGCCCCTCTTCTTAAGAAAGAAACCGACGGCACGTGAGCGGCTGACTTCGGCCACTCGCCGACCCCTTTCACTATGTTTCCCCGGCAGAGAAGCATCATTCCCTGAGCCTACGAACTTGCCGCAACCATCCTACTCCAAACACGATCCGGCCGTCCCATAGCCCAACCCACCAGAGTCCCGGGGTCCCACTAACCCGGAGCCCACACGCTCCAGCCTGCAGCCTGCGGAAAAGGCATCAGCCGGCGCCGTCTCGTGGAACGATGCCTTTATAAATATGAACCTGAGCTTCACCATCAGCTTGGTATCAACTCGGAACACAAGCAAGAGCAACACTAATCCTCAAAGGATGCAGGACCAACCAGGCAACGCAAACAGCCGACCTCCCGGCGCGTTAGAGACACTGCAGGCTAACACCGACGAGGTGGAGACACTCCGTCTCACCAATCAATGTCTGATAAGCGAGTTAGAACAACTCACTGCATAAAGGACGACCACAAGAAGCACCTCACTCGTGGTAAGGCTCAATGATTCCCTTCATGAAGGATAACTGCAACTGTCGCACTCGAGGCCGAACAGGCAGAGTCCAGCCAAGCCCGGGGGCATGGACCACATCTGGCCCCTGAAGGAGAAGGCAACGAGGTAATGCCCGGGGGGTACGTCGGGAACGAGGAACTACGTCACCCCGAGCAGGAGACGGGAGAGCAATCATGGGAGCAGAGGTTCAAAAACCTTCAGCAAGAGCTCAGCCGTGTGAAGGAAGTCGTAAGAGGTCGCGCCCTTGACACCATGGACACCTTGGTGCAACAGATCAACACCGCCATGCTTCCACAGGTCACTTCTCCAAAGAAAATTCAGATGCTGACAAGCCGGAGGTGCTGACGACGTCACCTCGTCGACCACCTCAATACTTACAAGAAACAAATGGAACTGCATGGGTACCGTGACCTCAACGTCAGCAGAGCTTTTGCTACCACCCTAAAGGTTCAAATTTCGGCTCGTTTAACAGCTTCCTTCATCCATCTCCTCGCGTGCAGACCTATCCACATGCTCGGCTCCCATTTTATCTGTTTAACTTACAAAAGCCGAGCCATCATCTATTGACCGGGCCGGGTAAGGCACGCAGAGAGTTTCTGAAATCTAATGCATGCAGGTTCAATGGCTTAGTCTAAAGGTAGACGGTTCGATGAAAAGTTCGCATCATCGCGCTCATTGGTCGGTTTAGGATTCACCGAAAAGACTTGATGTTTTCCATCTCTAAAAACCCCCAAGCAAGCATGGCGGAAGTACTTGCTAAAGCAGAGAAGTATATCAATGGCGAAGAAGCCCTCATGTCCAAAAAGGAAAGCTCGACAACCCCAAAAGAAAGAAGCGGAACTGACAAGCGACGAGGACGGAGTCCAAAGAGACCAAGCGATCGAGAGGGGTCTCCAAAGAAAAATGCAGAGCGGTCCCCAAAAAGACGTGGGAATATCAAAATTTGTGGTTCACCATTAACCGAAAGACGACGACAATATTCGCCTCACGCTTTCACCCCTAATGTACCCTCAATATCACAAAGTCTCATGTAGTTAAACATGCGCTCCTAAGGTGGCTAACCTAAATGAAGTCGACCAACAACAAGAGACAACTCTAAATA
>JAEQBH010006139.1:0-133479 GCA_016808115.1 Tetrastigma voinierianum
ATCTGGTACATCTTATTACCTCCAAGGTGCATAGTGAAAACAGTATTGTGGCTATCATATAATATCTTCTTTCTCAAATCCATAACATTCGGTACACATAATCTACTCTTGTACAACAAACCTCCACTTTCATCTATGGCATAATCGGTCATTGTCTCAGTCTTGACCAGTGAACTATCTCTTGTAACTTGGTATCATTTTCTAAGCATTTACTATCATTTGCTTCAAATCCTGTATAACTCTCAATTAAACCATGAGGCTCCATCGAGAATCAAATCTCCGGTCATAATCTTTCAAAAGACAAATAAATCATTTTCCTTTGCCAAGGCATCCGCCACTACATTTGCTTTCAGAAGGTAATCAATTATACAATCATAGTCTTTAAACAGTAATTCCAACCACCAGCGTTGCCTCCAAGTTCAAGTCCTTACGAGTTATAGTATTTGGACTCTTATGATTAGTAAAAAAATTCTACATTTTTCTCCATATAAATAGTGTGTAAATTTTCAAGCGAACACTAGCGCTAACTCAAATCTTATGAATGGGATAGTTTTGTTCATGCAGTTTTAACTGTCTGGAAGCAAAAGCCACCACTTTCCCATCCTGCATTAATACGCATCCCAAACCTATCCTCGAAGCATCACTGTACATAGTATAATCCCTACCCGAAGTAGGCTGAACCAACACTGGTGCTTCAACAAGTATTTCTTTTAACCTTTCAAAGTTGGATTGTCACTTATCATCCCATTCAAACTTTACTCATTTCCGGAGTAATCTTGTAAGTGAGGATGCTATAACTGAAAATCCTTGTACAAATCTCCGATAATAACCAGCCAAACCCAAGAAACTTCTCACCTCGGTTACATTTCAAGGAGGTTTCTAATTCATGATTGCTTCAATTTTCACTGGGTCCACTCTAATACCTTCAGTAGATACAATATGACCTAGGAATGACACGTCCTTCAGCCAAAAATCACATTTACTTATCTTTGCAAATAACCGATTCTCTCTCTGAATTTGCAATACTATCCTCAAATGGTGTTCATGTTCTGTGCATCACCCTAATACACGGTATGTCATCAGCCGATACCCTGACAAATTGATCCAAATAGAGGTGGAAAACCCTATTCATCAAGTCCATAAATGCAATCGGAGCATTAGTCAACTCAAATGGCATTACTAAAAACTCATAGTGGCCATAACGGATTCTGAAATTTGTTTTCGAGACATCAACCTCTTTTACCCGGAATTGATAATATCCCGATCGCAAGTCTATCTTCAAAAAGACACTTGCTCCTCTCAACTGATCAAATAAATCCTCTATTCTTGGCAATGGATACTTATTCTTAATTGTCACTTTTTTTATTTAGTGAGTGTGCACATCGGAAGAGTCTTTGTGAAACTCAGAAAATCAATTTTAAAAATGGCAAAATGGTAATTTTGGTCAAAATCCAAATTTTTTCTAGATCTCAGATGACGAAACGAACTTCACCATTGGAATCGTCTCACGAAATCTAGCAACCACGTCGAATTTCGTCGAATTCCGAGACAGTCGGAATTTCACGTTTTTCGATGCACCGGATGTCAGGTGCTGTAAAACGGTTTGTGAAAGACATGTGATGTGAAAAAAGTCACCAACTACATGTACCCATATGACACATGTTGCATGATTAGTGGAATGATGGAGATGAATGACTTAGATTAAACCAAGTGTCAAAATCCAGAAAACTTAAGGACAAGATAGGAATTTTGGAAAAGTTTAATTGAATAGGAACAAAAGTGAAATAGTCTTCTTCTTCATTTGAGACATAAAGTAAGTGAGACGTGGGGCTGAGGTCGGTTTTAGAGAGAGAGGCTACTTACTCTCTAGATTTCCGCCTTTCGGGACGTCGGTTAAGCCGGACCCAGTAAAGTTGTTCTACGGCGGCGGGGATGTCGTGGACACCGTTTTACAGGAGTTTCGACAACTCCAAGAGGTAGGGTTTTCTCCTACTTGATTTAATCCTTCTTTTAAGTGTTTTTAATGGTTTGGTTGATTTTAAGGCCAGTGGTGACCATTTGATCGATCCCGAAGCTTGGGACCGGGTGTTGGAATATATGGAACCCGTTTGGCCACAGTTTGGGGGCTTTTGGGTGGTTGTATTGGTAATTTATACAATAAATTATGGTTTAAGTGTTTTGGGCCAAAATAATTCAGTTCTAAAAATTCGATTGATGCTTGATGAGTGGTGCATGAACAGCCATTCTTTCGTTTAGGGACCGTTAAAAACAATCATGGTTTGGTTGGTTGGGCCGGAAATGGTTCATGTGTGTTGTAAGCAAAATATTGCTTGAATTGAATGGCTTGGAATTGTGTGAGAAATAATATGTTAATGCATGTAATTAAATGTGATGTATAGTTGGAATTATATACAAATATAATTGTGTGTAAGCCATTGGAAATGAATTATGTTAGCTCAAGTGAGCTAATTTTAATGTTATTGATGTGAATTAAATAACATTTGGCGTAGCATATATTTTGTTAATATATGTGTAGAAGTGATATATTGGCATGTGTGGTTTGAGAAATGGCATAATGCATTTCATATGCAGGGCGATCTAGAAAATTAGGTGTGAGTGCATGGCACAAAGAAATGAAAAGGGTTTTCTCGCATTGAAGCAGAGCATGCATGGGGGAATCAAATTGAGGACTCGAGACCACGGGATTGGGTATGTAGACATTCAGAGTAGGATCATGTATTTGCGAGGTGTGTGTTTATGTTTGGATCACGCATGTGCACTTAGATTGGGGAGTAACCCATGTAGGAGATTTTCCCTCACCGGGCATTTGCTCACTTGTTGAGGATCATTATTTTAGGTACGGGAGTTGTTAGAAGGCGGTAGCTCTTTAGAGTGAGTTTTTCAGAAGAAGAAAAGCCCAGGGTTGTGGCTTTGATGTTTTTGGTATTCTTTTTGTAGAACATGTATTAAAACTTTAAATTTTGATATATGTTTTGGTTAAGAGTATTGTAATAACTCTTGAACTATTGGTAAATAGTTGATGTAATTTTGTGAGTATTAATGAATGGACCCAAGTAGCCATTTTACTCATTTTTATCCGTATGTGGACCCAGTGTGGTCTTTGTAAAATATTGGGACAGGTTGCCATGTGATTGGGACAGGTTGTACCTTGGGTAGAGCTCCCCGTACAAAGGAGACTCTGCTTTATTTTCATGAGTGGTGTCGGGTTACCCGACATCCACGAAGATTCCGCGGGTTGATGGGTTGTCAACGAACCCCCTGGAAATGGGGCATCACAAGTGCCATCCTTCTTCTTAACAAATAAAATCGGTGCACCCCAAGTTAAGACACTATGTCGGATGAAAACCTTATCCAATAGCTCCTACAGTTGAGTCTTCAACTCTTTCAGTTCAGTTGGAGCCATACGGTAGGGTGCCCTCAAAATAGGAGTCGTTCCTGGCCGCAACTTCAATGAGAGATCCCACTTCTCTTTCAGGTGGTACTCCCTAGTAATTCCTGCGGAAATACATCGAGAGCTCCTTAATCACGAGGGAATATTTTTATATTCCACTTGCTCTCTTTTGAGTCAAGAATCAAAGCCAAAAAGGCTTCACAACTTTTTCTCATAAAACGTCGGGCTTCCATAACTGAAATAACTTTCGGTATTGATTCAGATCGGATACCCTGTTTTATTACTGATGATAGGTCAGAACATTTAAGCAGGACTATTTTCTTATCTGTCAGTATGGCCGATGTTTGGATAACTAATCCATTCCCAATATCAAATCAAACTCATGAAAAGGCAAAGCAATTAGATCAACCGAGAATTCCCTATCATGTACTAATAGGGGACAATTCTTATACACGCGGTTGACTCTAACACTATGCCCCAGAGGACTTGTAACAAGCAGGTCATAAGCTAACAGCTCTATTGAAGGCAATTTATCACTCATTTGTTCCATGCATATATATGAATGCGTAGAGCCCGGATCAATTAAAGCATACAAGTCAATATCAAAGAGTGAAAGTACCCGATATGCTGCCGGTATGTCAGGATCTTCTGACTCATAGCATAAGCTTGGCCAGGCTGTAGTAGCAAGGCGATTCAACGTCTTTGAAGCACCACCTCTTCCTTATAAACCGCCGTCCTCTACCCCTCCTGATTACGTGAGTACATTTATTCCCTCTCTACCACTTCTTGAGTTTCTAGAACTCTCGATCCTCGTGACGGGTTGGCTATCACATGATCGGTGCTCCGCTGCAAAAGCTTTATAGTTACTAGCGTCTACACAAGCCATAATGAGTTTCCATAACAATGCGGGCATGGGTCTTTCCTCTTTGTTCGGTTGAGGTGCCTCGGCCAGAACCTTAAGCAATATAGTAGGTCCTTCTCTATATGGACCAGACCTATCTTGAATCAACTTGTGACTCTCTAGGTCTTCTTCCCGAAGAGGAACCCCCTCTTGAGAACTTTTTCTCTTTCTTTCTTTCTTTCTTGACTCTTCATTTCAGACTTCTCAAGTTTTATAGCCACTTGTACTAGCTGATAAAAATTAACAACTTGTAGCGAAGTAACAGCCGTGAGGTACCTTTTTATAGACTCTTGTAAGCCCTCCTCAAGCTGTCTACATCTGAATTTTTCCGTAAGAACTGATTCCAGTGCATATTTATGAAGACGGCTAAATTCTTTCTCATATTCAACCACTGTCAGTTTCCCTTGTCTTAGAGTCAAGAATTGCTTCCATTTTGACTCCTTGTAATCATAAGTGACATACTTCGTATTAAACTCTATGATGAAGTAGTCCCATGTAACTGGATCTAGAAGCAGTGGATTTCTCAAGACCAGCTTCCACTAATCATAAGCTGCACCTTACAGTAATGAAACTGCACATGTGGCCTTTTGGTCCACAGGACATCTCACTTCATCTAAAGCCCTTTCTAGTTTTTTAAGCCAAAACTCGGCTTTATCAGACTCTTCCATACTTGTACCATGGAATTCTTCCACTCCATGCTTTCTTACTAAATCACCGGGCTCGAGGTCGTGATCGATCTGAGACCCTTGCCATATCCTGAGATTTTTACCAATGCTTCAGTTGAAGCATATTCATTTATCGTTGAATCAAACGGACCAGAAGAAGATTGATCCAAAGGATTGACGCTTTCAATTGTTTCATCTACAGCTTCTTGAGGTGGATCCATTCTAGACAATACCTGAAAACAGGACATCCGCGTGAGCCAACATTTACTATGTAGGTACATCCTTAATCTAAGACTCTCAGAGCCTAAACCTGGGCTGCGATGCAAACTTATCACGCTGACCACACAGGCGGATGAAGGGCGCGAAACTGCTAGGACTTTCTTTACTTGCTTTTGGGCATTGGTGGTCCCAAGTCTTATAGCGAGATCAAAATATCATATACAACGATACAAAAATTAAACTACCACCGTAGTGGTGTTTATAGTGTCAATACATACAGTTTTGAGTCCCATTTACATATACATATACAAAAACTATACATTTACATTTACATAATCAGAGCGCAAAACCTACTGTGATGGACTCCTACTAGTTTGTTGGCCCAGCAGTTTGCGGAAGATCACGGACGTCCTCCTCTGTACCTACACAGATTAAAACCCGTGCTAAGCTTAACGCCTAGTGGAAAACATATGACTTATACCTAATCTTCCCTGATTCTTTCGAAGACAGAGGATTAGATAAGCTACTTGTCTGGGTTGCCTGGATTACGGATATTTTCTTTTCAATACTCCATACCACCCCGAACATGGTATTTGTAAACATAGCTCTAAGACATAGGTATAGCATGGGTTACACTTTCTTTAGTTTCTCTTCCTCAGGTAGACGATTCATCCTTTCCTTGATTAGATCGCTGGCCAGCTTGAGGATTGAACTTCTTATTCGAATAGAGGAGTGAACTCGCTTTTAAATTGATAAGTCATTCAACTCAATCTCGATTTCCAAGTGAGAGAAGGCGATTTATCGACTTACATTCATAGAGCTCATTAGATCTGCATTATCGAGGTTAAGCATACCTTTAGAAAGTGTTACCACTCTGAGATGCCTTACAGTGTCCATCGGGAGGGCCTCACAAATCAGAACATGAAACAATCTATTCGCAGAGTATAGGACAGTGAAATGTTGGGATCGAATCTGATATTTAGAACCCGACAAGTAAGATTTATAGCGAAGTTCGGTAACTTCTGATAAATTTCTCTGAGGAAAGATAAATTCTAACAGAGTCTGTTGATGGAAGTTGGGTTTCCTAAATTACTTTATTACACACTACAATGGCTTTCGATCAAAGAGAGAACCACTATAGATCGGACGAAATCCGAGATTCCAAAATTTGTGCAGGAATTAGGGCGATCGACGTGGTAATTTGAAAAGAAATAAGTGCATTCAGCTTACACTTTAACATCTAACGTCCGGATCAAATTTGAAAGAAATAACAATCTAAATCTAAATAACAACAAAACAAGAAAGAAAAATTCAAAGACATGACATAGGCTACCGGATCTCGTTCGAGCGCCAGAAGCGCTTTCCTTGATGGCAGTTGCTTGTTATAGGGTTGAAAGTTGAATTTTAACTTTGTCGCCTCTTTGTGGATTTGATTCGCCCCAGTGACAGTTTGTTAATGTCGCGACCTCGATTCTATGTCGCGACATGATTCATCTAACATTTGTCGAGGAAGCTTTTGTTAATTAGCGACATCGGTTGTCTAATGCACTCATCCATTCTTCCCAAAGAAGTTTCATCTTACGATCGCTTACTACAAATGGCGTGCATGACCTTAATTCACTGATTGTCTCGATACCACTCACAAGGAACAATTTCACGATTGAGTGTTGATATCGACCTCTTCTAAATATCGCGACCGATGTCAATCTCTTGAAAATCTTATGTGCGACTTATTCTGTGTCCGACCTCCATGTCCTCTTGCCTCGACCTTGATTACATGTGACCTTGAAATGGTGTCGACATCCATATCTTGTTCTATTAATTTCTTGGTTATGACTTGGAACCACATTCGCGACACTCGTTGCGCGGCTAATTGCCCTATATCGCGGCCCGGAGTTTGTGGTTGCGACTTTGATGTGATTCTTCATTACCGATCAAGGCGTCGCGAACATCAGTCTTTTCTTCCTCGTGCACCTCTCGCATTTGCGACATCATTCAACCCGATCGTGTCATTCTTGCTCCAGCCACTTTACCTTCTTCTCGCAATATCCTCTTTCTCTTGAATTTCTGCTGCATAGCCGGTTGGTGAAATTACTCCACATTTACGCCTCATCGATTATTTTTAGATAGAAAATCAATCGGAAAAATGGACTGAAAATGGATGACTTTTATTTCGTCAAACTCCCCGAGCTTAAATTTTGCTTGTCTGACGAAAGAAGATTTGTTTGTCCTCGAGAACAAAGACATTTTGTTTTGTTTCGCGGAGTTGCAACCATTTAATTGAAAGACTAAATTGCATTCTTTTACGTATATCTGGCTTCAAGTCGAGATGAAGGTTAGTCTACACTCGATCCAGTTGTACAAAACTAAATTGTTGAATTTGTTTATAAACGGTATGTCGATTGATCTGCTAAAAAGTAGGTTGGTCTTCTTCTCTTTTTTCTTGGTGGTCGATTAACCCTCAGGGTCCTTCACGAGTTTTTGATCCTTTCAAGATTTTTCAAATTCCATATGCTTGTTGTTCATATTGATCTCATTAATGTGGAGTAAATTTCAGCCAGTGAGATGTTGTCAGGTCTTTTAGGTTTTGTAATGTCGACTTGGGTCTTTGGTGGGATGGATGGAACTTTGGGGTTAGATTACCCGGACCCTTTCTCCTTTCTTGTAGCCCCACTTTGCCCTTCTTTTCCTTACAATTCTTTAATTGAGGATTCCCCCAGGCTTTGTCTTGGGGTATCTTCTTGATTCTTACATTTAAAAATTGTTCATTCCCATTTCTCATTTTTGTACTTCTGCTTTGTTGGAACTTTCTCTGTCACCATTCGAGAATAATGCAGTGTTCTGTCTTTTTAGGCTTTTTCTAGCTTACTCTTAGCGAACCTTTGGGTTAGTAGCTCCCATACCGATTGGCATTAGGGTACTAGGTGTTGAAGCCCACCCTAAGAGCTTAATTGTTGAAGTTAGACCCTGAAGACAAAACTTCTTTGCTAAGCTTTCTTTTACATTTGTATCTTCCTGCTTTAGATCTTTTCTCTCTTCACCCCCTTTCTCTTATTTTCTCCTTTAGTTCCCAAAAAAAAAAAAAAAATACATGCTCCCAAACTTTATCTCTTCCTCCTTCTTTGAATTTTTGGTGTCAGAGGTTCTTCTTGGAGGATTAATTATCTACTAGGATAGCTTGGGATTTCAATGGCTTGTTTTAGAATAAGGATTGATGCAAACAAATTCGGGAACTAAGGTGTATGCAAAAGCATATAAATAGGGTGGCTAGGCGAAACCAAGCGCCAAAGGTGGCTGCATCATTTCTTGTTAGTTGTATCACCTAGGATTTCGCCCTTGATCCAATAATCTAACAAGTTCTAAATTACGGTTTGATTAGCGCATGACTAACCCTAAGGATGTCCCTTGACTCCTTCAATTGATGAGAAGTTACATGATTTGGGTTCACGGAGTTCTTTAGCTTCACTATTTATACTTCAAACTCAAAAATATATTTGCTGCTCCTTGATTGTATGACTTTCCTTTATCTTGGACTCATCGGCTAAATTCAAGTCAATTATGCAATTTGTGTTTCAATTCAATTATATGTCACATTACACGCCCGCTTATTCTACAATTATTTGTGTTTCAACTTATCTTCTAGTCAAACTACTTCCAACTAGTTCAAATTATGATAATAGCCGACATTTTCATTCTTGAACTAAATCTAATATTATTCTCTAACAATTAATAAATGTAATCTGATCTATCTATGACAAACATCAAGAGCATTTCCTTTAACAAATTTTCTCTTTTATTTTATTAATGACATGGTTGAGTTGTCATGACCTTCACTATTCTTTTAGAAGATTAATTCTGCATTCAGAGGACTTAGGCTCAGTACATTAGATTTGAATATTCCTGTTGTTGAGGTATAGTGTTGCATTGCGACCACTAACTTTTCCCACAATGTTTGTTAATCTTAATTCTCCACAGGTGCTGAGGTTACATTGACAAAGTAATTTGATGATACCGTGACTTGATGCATTCATACCCTAAATTGATAGATCAGACTTTTCTTTTTCCTTATGTTTTAAATTCTAACATCAAATAAGTATTGACTATGATTCAATATTATTCTATTTCTTTTCTTGAAGAATTTGTTTAGGAGAAAAAATATACTTACCCCAGTATTTATCATATTAGAAGTCTTTAGAAAAATTCTGAGTTGTTCTTTCTCTTTGAGCCACAAGTTCTAAGACACCTTTATTATAATTCAAAAGTTTATTGTGATCAAATCTATACTTAACAGTCACAACAAATCATTAAAGAAAAAAAATCAGCATTGATAAAATAAAATCACTGCTAAAATATATAAATCTATGGGTTGCCTCCATAAAGCTACTCACATTTTGAGTCCTTAGATGGACTAATTGTTTTAAAGCCTTCTCTCTCTCAATTCACCGGTACGGAGTTCTTCCTTTTCTTTCTCCTGCTTGAGATAGTGCTACTTCGATCTTTGACCATTAACCTTGAATTCTTCCCGACATCGGTCTGAGAGTATTCTTGCTCAAAGAGTAGTACTTGACACCTTGTATATGGTCCACTCCATTTGATTTCCAACTTCCTTTGATAATCTTAATCACGGGTTAAATAGCGAACGATCCCACTGCTACGAACTCTCGAGAATCCTTTTGATCATGCCATTTTCTTTGTCTTGTCCTTGTATATTCTAGCATTATCATAGGCTTCGTTTCTCAGTTCTTCTAGTTCATTCAATTGGAATGATCTCTCTTCTTTGAAATTTTGAAATGAGTTTAGCTTCTTGATGGCCACGTGGCTTTTGTATTCCAGGTTGAAGAGAGAGGTGACATGGTTGCGAAGACCGCTACGTATGGGGACATCCCGATGGGAGTTTTGAATGCCGTCTAGCCAAGCCAAAAGTGCATCATCAAGTTTGGAAGACCAATCGCTCTGCCCGAACTACGGTCTTTTCCGGGATCCTTTTAATCTCTTTATTGGAAATTTAACTTGTCCATTAATTAAAGGGTGATAAGCTAACAGGCTCATTATATGTTTACGATCACCACTGCTCATGAGCTTGCAAAATATTTTTGTTTGCAAGTGGCTTCCCCAAATCCTTGATGATAATCCCGGTGTTCGAATGCGCACCAGAAATGTTCCTTTGCAAGAAACTCACTACGTGATTAGCGTCATTCTTTTGAATGACTATTGCTTCCACCCACTTGGACACATAATCACTTTGCCCGGCGATATGCCTGGATTTCAAATGATGGTGGGAAGGGGTCCCATAAAATCTATTCCCCATACATCAAAAATTTGCACCTTAATATGCCTTGCCGGGGCATTTCGTTTCTATTTCTTGATATTCAATCTTTTGGCATCTATCCACATAATTTGACCCGATGGAGTCACCGGTCTCTAAAGATGGTAGACGATAAAATCCAGTTGGAGTATCTTATGAGCCGTTTTTCTCGGAAAATGTCCCTATATGGTGATGCATGGCATTCATTCAAAAATTGCATTGTTCACTCTCCTTTTTATCTTCTTATAATCATGTCGGCACCTCTTTTAAATAGCAATGAATTAAATCCACCCAGGATGTAATACCTGGCATGGGACTTTCTTAAATTGGTGGCGAGATTCCGGAGCACTACTCCACAAACAAGTAATTCACGATATCGATACCATGGGAGTTAGATTGACAATTTAAAAACGGTTGCTCATCCTAGAAGTTCTACGTTAGTCTGCCTCCTCTGCCCCACACTTTGTTTTTCTACTCTAGACAAGTGATCGAAGCTATCATTGTCCACAACCCTTCTTATCTTTAATTTCCATATCAAACTCTTGTAGTAGCAACACCCACCTTATCCAGTCTTGGTTTGGCTTATTTTTCGACATCGAGATATTTGATTCTTTGCATAGTCAATGTGAGCGATATGGGATCCCAAAATGTATGGCTTGAATTTCTCACAGCAAAAACTATGGTTAACATCTCCTTTTGGTAGTTGAATAGTTTCTTGCAGGCTGTTGGAAGGTTACGCTGGCATGAGTATATGGCTCCCGAATATCTTCCTCTTTTTCTTTGCCCCCGATCTGGCTCCCATTGCGAAATCAACGGCATCCACGCGTGTTTGAATCCTGATCCCATTGCGGTGCAGCCATGATAGGTGCTTGAACTAATCGATCTGATTTCTTCAAAGGCTGCGCTGCGAGAGTCATCAAATTAAACCTTATGTCTTTCTCCAGTGTCATAATGGTCTTGCTATTTTTGAGAAGTGCTTTGATGGTCTCCTATAGAATCGACATGTCCCCGAAAGAGCTCTTATCACTACTTATTGGCGATTGCAAGGTCTTGATAATCGAAACCTTTGATTGAATTACACTTCTAGTCCTGCTTATAAGATTATGACCAAGAACAATACATGCATTACCATGATAGCACTTCCCGATTTAATGCTAGATTTATTTGTCCTTGCATCTTTGAAGCACTGTTTTCAGGTTGTTTAGACAATGCTCAAAAGCGGATCCATATACTATGAGTCATCCACAAAAATCTCCCATGACCTCCTCAGCCGTCTGAGAACATGGACATCCATACACCTACGAAAGAAGCGGGGCATTACCGCGGCCAAATGGCATCTGCAGAGGCAAGGTGCCGCTGGGGCATGTGAATGTGGTTTTCTCCTAGTCCACAGGTGCAATGACAATCTGGTTATAGCCGGAATATCCATCTAGGAAACAAAAATGAGGGTGTCCTGCTAACTTTGTCTAACATCCCGATCAATGTGAAGAGCGGCGGGAAATGAATCTTCCAGGTTCTTTGTGTTCGACCGAATGTCGATACATATCCCATCTGTCACCGTTCTTGTTGGAATTAACTCATTTTCATTTCGGATCACGGTGGGCCCCACCTTTCTTGGGAACCACATGGGTACAGGCTAGCGAGGGAGCGCTGTGAAGTTGCATATATAAAACCGACCATTTAACCATTTGAGCACTTCCTTCGACTACTTCTTTCATGATTGGAGTTGCGATCTTCTTTGATGTTCAACAGATGGTTTTACATTTTCCTCAGCGTATTTTATGCATGCATATTGGCTGGACTGATACCCTTTAATTCATCCTATGGACCAAGCAATCGACTCGATAATTCTTGAAAATTTTCATACGACTTTTTGTTCTTGACATCGCGGAGTCTAAGCGAGAGATAATCAGCTTACTCTTTGGTAGCTCCAAGTAAGCATACTTCAAATGACTTGGCAACTCTTTTAAAACTATCCCTTCTACACTGGTCTCTTGATGAAATTCCTTCTCTTCATTATTGTCTCCATTGTCCATCTTTTGTTTAAGACTCGGCTTACCTTTTAGTAGAGTGCAAGCGGTGTGCGGAAAATCAGAATTAACACCTTCAAGATATTGGAAATTCATCATTTTCATTGATAGGAAGTTGGGCATTACAATCATAATAACAAATCAGGTTATTAAGATGACATCATCTACTAACTTGTAATCTTCCACATACGTAATCACAAATTCTTCAAACTTTGGAGGCGGATTGAAGTGATCCTTCTTTCTCAACCCGAGAGTGAGAACTCCCTTCTGCATATCTATTAAAGCAGCTCCAGTTGCTAGGAATGGCCTTCCCTAGCAACAAAGGGACTTGTGAATCTTCTTCAATGTCAGATGATAAAGTCGATGGGGAAAAGCAATTTCCCCACCTTATGACACATCTTCAATGACTCCTTCGGGTTTACGCCATTGTTCTATACGCCATTTGGAAGTATGATGGTGAGTAAGCTCCCTGAGCTCAATTTCCTTACGACAAATAATGGCATTAAAGTTAATACTGCACCGGAGTCACAAGAGCCTTTTTAATTTCAAATCCTCGATGGTGCAAGGAATGAGTGAAACTCTGGGTCTTTCGTCTTCTACGGTAAAGTTATTTCTTTGTCAACGCCTTGTAAGTAAAGTGATTCACTCTCCTTCTGCATAAATATTCTCTTCTTGCTTAAATTTCTTTCAGGGTGGCATAAAGTGGCATTTGATTACCATACGTGAATGGCGTACTTGTCTCTGACTCCAAGAGGTTTTCAAAACTTGTTGCTCCTCTATCCTTGACTTTTGCGGTCTGGGAATGGAGCTATGGGGCATAGAGTTACGGGCTTTTTCTTGCTTTTTTCTTCTTCTTGCTACTGCTCTTTCTTCCTTTCTTTCTTTGGTGACTCAGCATTTTCCAGGATCTCTTCTCCCTTGTTGCTTTCATCTTTCTCTGACTTTTCCTTCTCTAATTCTTTTCCACTTCTAAGCGAAGTGACCATGGTCTTCGGATTTTCTTCGTTTCAGGAGCATCTTTAATTTGATTCACAACGGGGGTTAGGGCCAGTTGCTATTTGCGTTCGGGTTCTTGAGAGGAGGCATTGGTGGTTGTCTGAAAAATAATTGGTTTTAGGCTTCGATTCTGCGAGCAACTGGCTGTGGAGTTTAACGTTTTTTCATTTTTCCCATGAGCTGCGACATCGGTCTTCAAAATTAAGATCCTTTTTGACTCGATATTCATTTTACGCCCTCTCCCTATTGCCTACTGGCTGGAACCTTGGTGGAGCAGCGCATGAAAGTTTTGCCCATGTCTTGGGACGTGTTGTGCTCCCTCCACCATAGAGGGTCTCATGGTTCCTTAACTGGGGTATAATGGGTTGGCGAGTTGGGGTTAGGCTTGAAGTAGTATGCTGCATTAACTCCAGTTCAGTGTTTAGCCTCCTCCAGCATAGGAACCCTCTTAGGCAGCCCTCAGCGTGTTACTCTTCCTTCTCTTTCTTTGCTCCTATCTCATTTGCGAGTGCATTCTTTTTTATCCAACCGATGCATCAATGCATCGACTTAACCTATGTGATGACTTGTTGACTCAATCATTCCATTTTCTTTAGCTCTGCTGCTGCTCCTTGAGGATTTAGAAGGAGGTCTCATGTTTCACCTAACAAGATCTCGTCCAATTTGTCTGCTTCTTCACGCTCTTCTTCTTGAATGCTCCGCCATAAGCTCCATCTGCCATCACCTTTGGTGCCAATTCATGGAGTGGTAGAAGACCATCCATTGTGTCTTGAGTCACATCCAGTGCATGGACATCTCTTGAATGACCTCTTGTATCTCCCAAGCGGTCTCTGGACCTCTCAGTCTTCCCATGTTATTAGTAATTCCCTCTTAGTTCCCGGAGGTGAGGGGATGGGAGGAAAGAATCTGCTGGAAGTAGCTTCCATCAGCTCTTCCGTGTGATACAGGATCCATATGGTAGTAGGTTAAACCATGATGCAGGCCTATGTCTCTTAAAGAGAATGGAAGCGACTACGGCTTAATAACTTAAATTCTCACACCATTGATTAGCTGTGTTAGCCATTCTGAGAGAAACAGATCCCAAGTGTTGGAATTTGGGATCTTAGTGACCTGTGGTGATTACATTGAACTATGGTGTCCGGGGCGCTTGAGCTCAAAAATTGTTAGCATCTATCATTGTGATTGTCTCATTTCTTGAGTATTCATCTTGAATGTGGTGCTCAGAAAGTCCTCCATGGTAATCTCGCTCTTAAGGTACTTCTATTTGCGAATTCTGATTGGCTTGCTTGATCCAATCTTTTAGTCACCATCTACGCTATTTCTGCACTCTTAACTTCCTTTTCAGCCAGCCCTCTAAATTGTTCTTTAGTCTAGGTGTCTAGTGGCAACAATTCAACTCCACCTTTACGTAAGTGAATTAACTCACGAAGTATAATATCTTTTGGGATCAAATGGTCGGTGATGCAAAAATTGTATTTAACATCAAGCTCTATAAATTTTAGTAGCTTGCTAACTCTTCTTGTTGAATCATATTTTGCAAATTTACTCTATTTTCTTTTATAAATTATGTCGAGCAACATTTTAAGCTTTTTTGGTGCAAATATTGATTCACGGAATTCTTTCGATCCCCAGACAGCAGTATCAAAAACATTCACCTCTTTTACGTGATGGACCAAAATACCTATACAAATTTATAACGTTATTACCCAAGGACTATTATCTAATCCCCAGCAATAATGCCATGAAACTTGTTTGGTTGTGTTCACTTATCTATTGTGCGATTAAAGCGGTTTCCTTAAGGTAAATCATTTTCTTTACGGTTTTGATCCGGGATGTTTGCCAGTATACGGTCGAACAGTGGTAAATTGGATTTAAGTCCGAATATCGTTCCCACGAGATCTCGAAATTCTCATTCTAGGCTTCTGCGACTATAGAGATATACTATTTGGACTTTGATGGAAGTGAAATATTCTTAGCGAGCAACAAAATAATAAAAACTAAGAAAGTGACTTAATAACAAAATGGTCGCGAAAATCTAAATAACAAATTCATATTATTCGATTATCTTTAAAGGGAGCATTGAAAATACTACTATTGTGAAACATCAATTCTACGAGACTACTTTGTAGCTTTTGTACGAACCACGATTTTAAAACTGTCCAAGGAATAGGGTAGTCTGGGTTAGGTCTCTCGCCCCGACGCGTTCATCATCTAATCTTCCACGATTCTTTTGAAGGCGAGGATTAGATAACTACTTTTAATACGGGTTGCCTTGTTACGGATATTTTTCTTTTTCAATACTCCATACCACGAAAGAAAATGAATTTGTAAACCTTAGCTCACCAAGACATAGCATGGGTTTACACTTCAGTTTCTCTTTCTCAAAATTGGAAATTGAGTTCATCCTTTCCTTGATTAGATCCTTCCTAACACGGGATTGAACTTGTTTAATCGAGGTGAACTCTGTTTTTAAATTGATAAGTCATTGACTTTCGATCTGTTCAAGTGAGAAGACGATTTATCGACTTACATTCCACGAGCTCATTAGATCTCCATTATCGGGTTCGCTACGAGAAATTGTTCACTACTCCGGGGAATGCCTTCTCTGTGTCACTTTCAGAGGGCCTCTGCTGCGGAAATCGAGCATGAAGCAATCCTATTAGAATGCATGGACTGCGATATTGGGATCGGATGGCTCTCAAAGAACGACAGAGTAGATTTATAAAGCGAAGTTCAGTAACCACGATAAATTTCTGACAAGATAAATTCTAACAACAAAGAGATACATTCAATGGAAAATTTGGGTTTCTAGAATTACTTTATTACACACTCTGATGGCTTTGTCCAGAGAGAACCACTATCGATCGGACAAATCGAATTCAAAATTTGTTTGGAATTCGAGACGATCCAGTGATAATTTGAAAGAAATAAAATTACCGCGTTCGGCTTCTACTTTAACGGTGACGTCAGTCAAATTGAAAGAATAACAATCTAATCTAAATAACAACAAAACAAAAGAAAAGAAAATTAAAATACATGAGCCTTAGGCTACCCGGACTCTCTGGATTACGAGCCTCCGAGAGGCTGCTCCCTTGATGCTTGTTGCGCTTATTTATAGGAGTTCGAAGTTGAATTTCACTTTGTGCGCCTCTTTGTGGATTTGGTCGCCCGTTTGGTTGTTAATGTCGCGACCTCGATTCCTGTCACGACATCCCGGTTATTACCTAAGCATTTGTCGTAAGCTTTATTTGGTAGCGACTTGCCTTTGCATCCATGGCTCTTCCTATGTCAGCGACCTTGATTCTTTGTCGCGACCTCGGTTAATCGGCATATGTCGTAGAAGCTTTATTTGGTCGCGACATCGGTTGTCTAATCACTCATCCATTCTTCGAGTTCATCTTACGGAGTCGCGACCTGCAAATGGCGTCGCGACCTTAATTCTGCAAGTTGTCACCGATACCCACTCTAAGGAACAATTCGATTCCGGTGTTGATAATGCGACCTGCCAAATAACCAGCGACCGATGTTCCGATCTCTTGAAAATCTTATGTGTGACTTACATTCACGTGTCGACCTCCATGTCTCTTGCTCGACCTTGATGCATCGGCGACCTGAATGGTGTCGCGACATCATGTCTTGTTCTTCGGTAATTTATAGTTGCGACTTGGAGTTTTACGTTGCGACTGCTCGTTACGCCTTGATTGCCCTTATGTCGCGGCGGAGTTTTGTAGTTCAAACCTTGATGTGATTCTTCATTACCATCGGCGTGCCAACATCAGTCTTTTCTTCCTCGTGCACCTCTCCTGTTGCGACATCATTCAGCTAGTCGTGTCATTCACCTTTCGACCACTTTCTGCTCCTTCTACTACAATATCCTCTTTCTCTTGAATTTCCTGCTGCATAGCCGGTTTGGTGAAGTTATTCCACATTTTAACGCATATAAATGGAGTCCTTTTTTAGATAGAAATCAATCGGAAAAATGGGCCGAAAATGAATAACTTTAAGCTCATCAAAACCCTTGCTAAGCAGCATTGAAAAACATATGACTTATACGAATGCTCATTTACGGTAAATAAGCATTAACAAATATCTGTTAGCAGATATCATAATTTTGATTCATATAATAAGCATACATATGCGTATAGAAGACTTATACTTGTTCAGATCTCCCATAGGAGTTACATAACTTATACTTGTACGGAGGTACCCATAGGTACTACAGAGCTTATACTTGTACTTATAGCAGACTTATACTTATTCAGATCTCCCATAGGAGTTACAGGCTTATAGCATGCCAAGGTGCCCGTAAATTCTTTCTGAGCTTATATACTTATGGAGTGCGGGTGGGTGTCCAGTGGAAACGATGTACGTGCTTTGCTCTTATTCATTATTCGATTCTTATCATATAGCTGACTATCTAGGCCGTGTCTGAAATGGTAGGACCGCGACCTGATAAGTACCCGAGAAGGTACAGTGCAATGAAATGCCAGTAGCATCGCCGAAGTGTCGAAGCAACGGCGGTGTCGCTAATCGAAGGTATCAAAGTGCTAAATGATCAGAAGCACGGTTAGAGTGCTATCGCACTAATCGGAGAGTACGAAGTATTAAATGTCTTAGAAGCATGGTCGAGAATGTCGTCGCTAATCGGAAAATCTTAGAAGTACTATACGTGCTTGCCCACGTAACAGAGGTGCCATGTCATTAATATCGGGTCTGAGCGTTACACAAATTATATGTGTTAAGGGAACTTACTATATTATCATAGGGCATTAGGTTTGCCAACATCATTAGCTTGTAGAAATTAGCGAGAAATCCGGAGATGCGTTACTACTTAATTTCCTTCTTATTTGAACCCCGATTTAGTCATTTATTAGGGTTCTATCTTATCGGTGTACAAATCTGTGGCTTAACAATGCAAGGGTTTGCAAAATCAAGGCTAAGAAGCATCGTATCGATACCACTTTGATCGATGCAGGTACCAACACTGTGAATGGGTATCGATTTACCACTAACTTTGATGCGGTACCACTTGCCTCACATCGATAGATGCAGATACCACTTTAAATTACCGGTACCAATGTGCGGGGTTACGCCTAGAAATGGCAAATGTTGTCATTTTCACCTGAAACTCAAACAGCCTCTAAACTCATGTATCTCATAATCCTGATGGAATCCTGCAAACCCTCGATAATGGGTTAGAATGATAAAACCTTTTTTTTCAAGTTAGGGATTTTCCCCAAGATCAAAATCACAAAAAGGAAAGTTAAGGTTTATTTTCTTACCTTAACTGTTCAAATCTTCCTTCCCTAAGTTGCTTGATCACAAAGAGTAAGAAAATGGGAAGAAACCCAGCAAAACTTGATCTTCCAAGCCACAGCTGCTTCTCCCATTCTCTCCTCTCTTTCTCTCTCCCAACGAGTGGCTTCCAAAAAATATGACTTCCTACCTGTTTGGTCTTTAAGCTCCATTTAAGTGTAAGGTCATGTTTGGCCTTCCACACATAGTCTCATTTCTTATTTTTGGCATTTAAGTCTGATTCATGCCACAGTAAGGTGTCTCGGAATCAACAATATTTGTAATCTAAATTCCTCCTCTACTACCGTAGATAGCTCTTTGCCGGTATAGTGGCTCTAGGGTTGAACACGAGGGATGGGTTTTCTTCGTGTAAATGATGAAAAGTTGGCTCGAAAATGGTGAATTCCAATTTGGATTAGGGGTTTTGTAAAAACAACGAGGGTTGGTGATTTGCAAACTGAAAATAAACTGAAGTAAAATATGAAAAAGAACTCCTTGAAGCATCGGGCTATTGGGTTGAGGTCCTAAGGCAAATGAAATGTTCTCGGGTCCTTTTCCTTACGTTGGGAAGGATGACCTATAGTCATTTCCCGAGCGGATCTGTTTGGCTATCAAAGAACCCAATAATTTTCCTTTTGAAATATAACATTTATTAGACATTAATGCTCCCAGACCGGTGAAAACATATCTCACGCTTGATCTACGACAAATGAGGACAACTAAGCGAATATCGGTGGATCTAGCAATAAACATCCACTAAACCTAAAGATTTAAATATTGGTCGATCAAGGTAGATCTAAGGGATTTAAACCTAGAATGAGAGAAAGAAACATTAATGGAAATAAATGCTTGCATTAAAAACAAGAGAACCCACATTTTACCTCAAAACCACACAGCCCACGGCCCTCTCTTCAAGGAGAAAAGCGGTCCTAGCCATATCTGAGTTGTCTGTCTCGGTGTTTGGCGGCTAAGAAAGTGGACGGAAGAAAGGGAGAAAATGAAGGGAAAGCGGCAGAGCTCAGCCCGGCACTATAAATAAAATGCAGAATGAAGAAGTCATTCTGAAGTTTGTTTTGAGCTTATATAGAGCTCAAAATAGGATAAAATACCCAAAATACCCTCAAAAGACATACATGGAGCGAAATGGGAAAAAGGGGGTGAGGACTAAAGTGAAAATGCAGGAGTTCGCATAGGGCGAAAATTTCACACCAGTGCGAAATTTTCCTCCTGCTTTTCTTCTGCTCCTCTTCTACACTTCTTCTGCTCTTCTCTTCCTTCTAATTTCAGATCTGCAAAGCTGGGTTCGACACGAATTCTTCATGCTTGGGCCCATTCAACAAGTTTGGCATTAATAGCTTGCAAAAACTACAAAACTAACCCACGAGGAAATACGATCGGAGTAGAATAGTCGAGAGACCCTAATGTGCAAGCAAGGAGTTAATTTGGTTTATTAGTACATAAAATTCGCTGAAACCCTCTGATAACTAGGGCTCAATGCTTTTGAGGCATTGTCACTCACCACGTCGACTACATTGCTATTCTCTTAGCAATGGAAGAAAGAAAGAAAGAGCAAACAAAAATAATAACAAAATTATGTTCTCAAAAATGGTATTTCAAAAAAAATGTGACTGAGTAATGCTTAACCCTTAGTAAGAATCACCAAACCCTTGCCCAATCAACTATTTCGAGAGAATGAGTGCCATACATAATTAAGTATCAAAAGAGTTTTCTTCTCTAGAGAATTAACCTAGAATTTCCACATAAATCTAAGTGTTTATATGATTAGTTTTCAACAATAAACGTCAGCCTCTCCCCCAACGACTATTGCCATAATCTAGGACAACGACCGACCTAAATGGAGTCGGGACCCGGCTCTTGTTCCACAATTCTTTTTTGTGTTGTAGGGTGCAATGTTGTCGACCTGAGTCCATGTAACGGGGATCCGCAGATGATTCCCAACCAATTGGGCTTGGGCATCAAGCCATAAGGATCTTTCGACCCACAAACTCTTAGTTTCCTCGGACTTTGAGCGATTTCGAGACTCGGCTTCAACGCTCGACTCTCGCCCATCCACCCATGTAAGCGCTAAGTCGGTGGCTCCCGACCAGTTGGTTTAGGGCACCGGCTAAGACTTTAGATGCCTTCCCCTCGGGCCCAGTGCTCGGGTTTCAAGGCAAAGCGTAGCAATTTTCTTCTTTTTCTTTTTCTTTTCTTTTTCTTTTTCTTTTTCTTTTTCTTTTTCTCTTCTCTTTATTTTGGAAGACACATTGGCCTTCTTTTCCTGGGGTCGTTAATCTATTGACTGTAGTAAATGAAACTAGGCTAGGCTTTTGCAAGAATTAGGTGGCTAGGCAGTTTTTCAGCTTACTATTGAAACCTTATGTGCACAATGTATGATTAGCTAGAGGTGGAAGAAAAAGGTCGAAAACAACAAGAATTCAACTTATCATCCACTCAATTAGGCATGGAACCAATCTAACATCAAAAGAATTAGACAAAGTTTCAATTTTCAAGCTGCGAGGCTAAACGAGAAACACGAAAAAATGGGGTGCAATTTTTAAAACTGGAAGTGTAAGCTGTATAGTAAAAATAAATGGCTATATTTTTAGCTTTTCAAAAACAACTAACAGCTTCACAAACCAGACACACAGCAAGCCACTGAATAACACAAAATGGGGTTGCTCAAAATAGTAACAAAAGCATAAATGTAAAAGCCACTTCCTTAATGCTTCTCCCCAAGCCAAAATGTCACATTGTTGTCGCGATGGGGCTCGGATTGGAGAAAGTTAGAAAAAGGAAGTGACACCTCCTGATGAGATGTGCAGTTGTTGGATAGGAGACTTTACAAGCTTTCCACCGAGATCTTATTCACTCCATTTGAGCTTCAAATGAACAAGTTGGAAGAAGAAAAGAGAGGAAAAAAAGTGACCAGTTGGAGAATTTTGAAAATTACACCTTCATAAAAATTTCAAAAGTGTTCTTTCTGGATATATTTGGATTTTACACTCTCTAAGCTTTCCAATGGTACCAAAATTACCTAAAACGGAGTTCGAATGTGAAAGTTAAGGGTGAAACAAAATGGGAGTGCAGCAGGGTGCGAAAATTTCGCACCTCTCAAAGTACCCAGGCTTTTCCTTTGCGCAGCATCTCCACCTTCAAAATTTTGACATAAAGCGCAAAATAAACATGAAAATTTTTAAAAAATACAGAAAAATGAAAAATAAGATAGAGTAAATATTAACTTAAAATTAAGAAAATCTAAAGAGAAAAACTAAGTAAATCAAATAAAATAAAATAAAACGGGAAAATCAAAACAAGGAGTGAGGGAAGCGAGGGAGGCTGTGATGAAGGCGGAGGAGAGTCTACAGTACTTGCAATAATGCAAAAATTATGAGAATGTGCAACTAAAATGAAAAATTACACATAAAACAAATCTAAAATTAAGAAAATTATGTAAACTACAAATTAAACTTAAAGTAAAGCAAATAAAGTCTAACGAAAATTGGGTGTTTCTAATTTCTTGTGAAACCACTCTCTACTTAGGTAGCCCTTCGGGTTCATGGTGGATCGATGAGGAAGTCCCTCCATGTGGCTGTGAATTGAGCTGTGATTTCAGCTTCTACCTTTGTTTTAAGCACTCCCTACCTTCTAGTGGTCTTTGGGGGAATCGATGGTCTTTGGAGGAGTGAGGCGGAGCCTTGGATTCTTCATCAAACTCTTCATTGTTCTTCATCGATTCCCTCACAGGTTTGTAGACACTATGTTCCACACTTGCCCGGGCTAATCAGCTTGAGACTTCATGGCTCTTGCTCTTCCATTGATTTGTGCTTGCTACTTAGGTGGAAGATGTTGAGCTCCAATGTCATATTGTGCCAATGTGGTACGCATGACTCCATTCCGTGATGATGATGACTGATGTGGCTAAAAATGGCCTCCCAGTATGGCGGGCACATGGTTAGGTGCCCTACGCCCTTACGATTACATATCGGGACGACGAGTCTGGGATGATAAATTGTCACACTTTACCAAAACATCTTCAACTATGCCCTTGGGTATTTCACGGATCTATCGACCAAAGATAAGGTAATGGTGGTAGGCTTTAATTCCCCTAAACCCAGCTTCTTGTACACTGAGTATGGTAGCGGAGTTTACAACGGCCCCAAATGTTGACAGTTGCCTTGTCTACAGTTCCCGGTATTCACTAAAATGGTGGGGGCTCCTAGATCCTTGTATTTCACTGGGGTCTTGCTTTGAATGATGGCACTAACTTACTCTGTCAAGAAGGCCTTCTTATCAACATTCAATCCTCTCTTCATTGTGCATAGGTCCTTTAAAAATTTGGCATAAGTTGGAACCTGTTTAATCATGTCTAGCAGTGGGATATTGACCTTCAGTTGCCTTAGCACCTCTAAAATTTCAGTCTGATTGGAGGCCTTTTTCTTACCTTTTAATGCTTGGGGAAATTGAGGAGGCATGCTGCCTTCCTTGAATCTTCTTTTATAATTGTATGTTACGGCTCCCTTCCTTTTCTTCCTTGGTATCTCAGCCAGGTATAGGCCTTGCGATCGACACCTTACCACTTCTCGGTGTGATACTTGACCTTTACTTCATCCGTCAGGAAGCGAGGTTTAGTAGAAAAGCTCAATTCATGCAACTCCACAGAAGTTGGGTTGTGTACGGGAAGGGGAATTTCACGCTGTTCACCCTACTGGCGGTTGGTGAGCCTTGTGATGGAGTATTGCAGGTTATCTATTTTCTGATTAAAATCATTTTGGAGTCCATCTATTTTTTTGTTCAAGGTGCTTTCCACATTGTCAATTCTCTGATTCAACTGCACATTGATGGCCTTTTGCTCCTCAACAAAATTTCCTACCACCTTGCTCAGATTTAGAATAGCTTGCTCAACTAGAGATGAGGATGGTGGTGGCTGTGGTTGGGATGAGGACCCATCGCATTGTTGTTCTTTGTGCGGCGGGGAGCGCTCTCTTGGAGGATTTGGCTTCGGAGAGGTTAGGATGGTTTCTCCGAGTTAGGGTTATATGTGTTGTTGTATTGGGCATTGGTTTAGCGCTTGTATTAGCCTGTTGTGTGGCATGATCGGCCGTCAAATCCTCGGCTGAAGGAGACGGTTAGACGATGCTCTCCTTAGTGATGATGGGTAACCCAAATGAAGGCAATTTGGATTTGTCTGAGGCCTCAACCACTACTCATGCCTCATGTTGATTTCTCATTTCAAGCTCTTCCAGCCTTCTAGCCAAGGTAGACAACTTTGCCTTCATCTCCATATCCTCTAGGAGTGAGTACATGCCTCCCCTTTGATTGGCTGCGGTACAAGCGCTTTCTTAACTACTGCAGGGTTGGGTTCATCTCATGCCTTGGATGTCTCAGCCACATAATTCAGAAAGTCCATGGCTTCTTTTAGATTTTTGCTCATGAAGTCCCCTCCACACATAGTCTCCAAAAACTGTTTCATAACAGGTGACATTCCATTATAGAAGTGATTAACCATCATCCAAGTATCAAAGCCATGGTAAAGGCAGGCATTGATAGTCTCTAGGTACCTTTCCCAGCACTGGTAGAATTTCTCATTTTCTTGGGCTCTAAAGGTGTAAATTTCCCTTTTCAGACTATTGTTTTTATGGGTGCTGAAGAATTTCTTTAAGAATTACGTATATCTCCCAAATTTCTAATAGTTCTCGGCCTCAGAGAGTTGAGCCAAATTTTAGCCTTGTCCTTTAGAGTCAGAGGGAAGAACTTCAGCCTCATTAGATCCACATTGGGGATGTCCTCTTTGAAGGTATTACACACTTCCTCGAACTCCCAGATGTGTGTATAGGGATTTTCACTCTCCGTTCCATGGAAAGTGGTGAGCAAGGGTACTATATAGGGCTTGATAATGATGTCCTCTAGAGGGGGCACAATGCAGGAGGGTGCACTCACTCTTAGGGGGTGTACATGGTCCTTTGAACCCTCTGCTGGCTCTGCTGCTCCTCAACTGGAGGCTCCATCTGACCATTGTGTATACTCAATTCACAACTCTGTTCTTGTGGAGCACTGCTTCTTTTTAATTGGCCTACTGTGTTCCTATCCCAGTGTTGCATAAACTCCTAAGAAAAGGGCACAAAACGCAACAAGAGACAATAACAAAAAGGCTTGCAAAAAGGTTAATGTTAGCTAAAAAAAATGAAGATAGAAATTGTGTATTGACAGTATAAGATTGAATTAATCTAACGTGGCGCTAAGGAAAATTCTTGTAAGAACAAAAGGTTGAAAATTCGCAACACTTGTGATGTGGATCACAAGTTCCAGTAACTCATCACTTGCACTTAGGAACCATCCGACAGCGGTGCCATTTGATTCATGCCCGCGGTCGGGTGTCGGGAATCAACAATAGTGCAACCTAAATTCCTCTACTTTGTAGGTAGCATAGCTGCTGCCAGTATAGTATCTAGGGTCGAACACATGGATGGGTTTTCTTAGTGCAATGAGCAGTTGGCTGAAATGGTGAATTCAATTTGGATTAGGGGTTTTGTAAAAACAGCGAGGTTGAGTGATTTATAGCGAAAATAAACTAAAGTAAAATGAAGAACTCCTTGAAGCATCGGGCTACTAGGTTTGGGGTCTAAGGCAAATGAAGGTTCTCGGGTCCTTTTCCTCTCGTTGGGAGGATGACACATAGTCATTTCCCAGAACCGGATCTTCATTTGGCTATCTGGCGAACCTAATAATTTTCCTTTTGAAATACCATAACATTTATTGGACATTAATGCTCACGACAATGAAAACATATCTCCTTGATCTACCCAGCGGTGACAAATAGAGGCTGTGCTTGAATATCGATTGGATCGCAATAAGCATCCATAAACTTTAAAAGATTACCAAATCTTGGTCACATTCGAGGTAGATACGAGTTTAAACTAGAATGAGGAAGAAAAGAAACATTAAATGAATAAATGCTTGCATTAAAGCGAGAGGCAGACATTTTTACCTCAAAACCCTAGCCCGGCTGACCCTCTCTTCCAAGGATAAAAGAGGTCTAGCCAACCATCCTCTGAGTTGTCATCCTCAAAGGGTGTTTGGCAGCTAAGAAAGTGGAAGAAAGGGAGAGAAAATGAAGGGAAAGATAGCAACGAGAAAGCTCCCGCCTAGCACTGTAAAATAAAATGCAGAATGAAGAAATCCATTACAAGTTTTGTTTTAAGCTTATATAGAGCTCAAAATAGGATAAAATACCAAAATACCCTCAAAAGACACTTATACATGGAGGGTAAAATGGGAAAAAGGGGTGAAGGACCCAAAGTAAAAAATGCGGGGAGTTCGCACGAGGCCCAAAATTTCGCGCCGGTGCGAAGTTTACGCTAAGGAGTGAATTTTTCCTCTGCTTTTCTTACGCTCCTCTTCGCTATGCTCTTCTCTTCTTTCGATTTCATATAGCAAGTTGGGTTTGACCACCGAGATCTTCATGCTTGGGCCCGTTGACAAGTTTGGCATTAATAGCTTGCAAAAACTACAAAACTAGCCACGAAATACGATCAGTAAAATAGCGGGACCTTAATGTGCAAACCGGGTTAATTTAGTTGATTAGTACACAAAAAGTGCTCAAAACCTAACTAGGACTCAAAATAGCACTTTTAGGGCACTAATCAAAGTCTCCTCTCACTCCCATTATTCCACTTTGGCATATAATCTTATTATCTTATGACTTTTATATCCTGTTTTGACAAATTCCACTTTTACCCTTGTATCTTGTACAAATTCCGGGTTTCGAAATTTTCTCACTTAGAAATATGGTATGTAAAAATTCACAAATGCACTTATAATATACCCAATTATGTTTAAAAACAACTAGGGTGTATTTTGGGGTTTACATCTGGAGTCGCGAGTATGTAGGAGTAATCCTCTACTATCACGATCAATGACGACCAGTTAATAACAATCGACCAATCCCATGCGAGAATGACATCAAAATATGATATGTCCATTGCAGAAGGTTCCTTTGTGAGCGGAATCTGCGAGATCTCTAACTCCTGAAGTTCAGCATGTCGATAAATCCTCACACAGTCCTAGGGGACGTATAACATTTCGTCCAGGTCTCTACCTCTAAACCCAAAATATCCACACTATATGCGGAGTCCGCAAGAATACGATGCACTAGAGAATCAAAAGCGATATCTTAGCCCGTAAGCGAGATAGCATAAACATACCACATCAGCGGTGATCAGACTGTTACGTGGTGTAATGGCATACACACTCCCACAGGTCACTTGATGTCTCGACCCAGTGAGCCTTCTCCCTCGACCTCAACGCCTACTGGTCTCTGCTTCTTTGTATAGCGAGAAGGCGTCTACACTTGACACCACAGGCGTCTTGGTCTCGGCGCATTGGGGTGAAGGAACAAGCGTAATCGTGCGAATCAGCGTAATGGCCCGGGACGCACTGCTCTCCCCATAATTCTAGGATCCCTGCCTCTGTGGAAAATTCCGTCTCATGTTTCCAAGCTAATGACAATGATAGCATGTCATTAGGGGGACCCAGGCTTCGACCTTGGCCTTGATAGCGCCGCCCATCCTTGAAATCCTGTAAGAATAAAAATTTTCGCTTCCTTCGAATTAGAAGATTGATTCTCCTTCCTCTTAGTACTAGCACCCACCTCCGGATGCTCCATGTGTGTCTCCTCTTCCGATGGCGAGAGGCTATCGACCATCGAGTCCCCTCCTCCCATGTATGTTGGAGGATGATGTGCACAGAAGCCCCGCCAATTTTCGTCCCTCCTAGCCCACGTCGTTTACTAGTCCATCTTGATGGTAGCAACCATCGCGCTTCCTTTATGCAATAATGGTGTCTACGAGTGCTGTTATCCTTCCAGGCTAATCGAAACAACGACCGCCACCATCGGTCTCCTTCTATGAGGCCCGGGAGGATAATGTGCCTCGAGCCTTTGGAGGTTGCCAATAACCCCCCTTAGCTGATTACCGTCTTGTGCATGGTGGCACCCCACTACCTTCCCAGATTACCATCTTGTGCATGGTGGCAACACTTAACCACCTACGCGTAAGGGTAGCGGTCGCGATGTAATAACCTCCTCACGAGAGTACATTAGTCAGCGGTGGTGGAGTGGGTTATTACTCCGCCCACCACCCTAGCATCCTCTTCCTCTACTAGCCATCTACACGTGTCAGATAGCAATAGAGTTATCAGATTTCTATCTCAGTCTAACTAGTAGTGTACATGTCAACCACTAATAGACTTAACATCATGAACTACACCGTTCATCCCTTTTTCCTTAGTGATGCATAATGGCAAACACTAATACACATCGGTTCCCGAACTATCATGTTCATTTGTTTTTTTTTTTTTTTTTTTCCGAACCCCTAAGGTTATGCTTTCTAACCATAGTGTTCCATATACAATCCACCATGTATATTATTCACACATATCACCTTTGCATGTTAAACCTGAAAACCATGACACCTGATAATGCGAGTCTAGACCCATGCCCATTAGCCCTCGTTACTCGTGTATCTAGACTCTTGATACCTAGTTGAGATGAGCTAGTATCCAGACCATACTTGTGGATACCCACATTCAATATCCTTAGGTAATCGTTTACCTAAGCTCTGATACGTCCAAGCTGTGATGCCCCAATTTCTTTTTTCCTCCACACCAATTGTCCATATAAAATTTATACAGACAATACAAGGTTCTGGAAAATTTTAACACTACATTGGAACAATCCCGAAACTAAATTTCTATTACAAGATTCATTATTTACATAGCAAAAACTGAGTATTCAACGAGGCGTTACAAAATATATGGTAGGCCACCAATCCAGGCACTTTTCACAACAAAACTCCACGGATTAGTTTCGGCTCCCAATCTTGCCTCCGATTACTGAAAAATATTTCCCCAAAACGGGGTGGCTTGATACTTAATAGAAAATTTTCCTATAAGGGTTACTCCCACCTAAAATGCATCTGTGTAATATCTCGTATCAATCCACATTCCACATAATTAATGTAATCCTATATGGAATGTTAAATTGTCATGCATGGTCTTGACTCCTCATGCTCACAACCCGGGTCCCCATCGACTCCCTCACACCTACACTCCAAGTGTGGAAAAACTATCATTGGTGTTTCACCCAAAGACTTTAACCATTAGAAAACACTCCAATTTTTAATTTAGTAAATACTGTGTGTTTGTTTTGGGCCATGACTTTTTCGGGGTTTCACCGCAGGATCGTTGTACGCCTTCCGACATTTTATGGACTTTGCACCAAAGGTGATCATGTCTAACCGTAATTGATTTGGGTATTTCACCACAGGGATCTACGACTTTACTTAAATACGAACACACATGATTCATATTTATAATTATGTCATACACTCGTGAGTCATGATTTTGGACGTAGTCCCATTTTCAATCTCACCACTCGTTCACCAAGAATGGTGCATAACAATACCATGCACCTACACCCGACTCGATGCGATGTGACCGTGCATATGAAATGCAATATATCATTTCATGCAATGTCATGCTACATGCATAATAAGCTACAAGCAAAATTTAACAAACATGGATAAATATATTTTTACATATAATTTTACATCATGAAAATAATATATATCAGACGAAATATTTTCCGCAGCTCGGCGTATTTATTATCAGCGATAACACGCCAAAATGGTCAAATCTCGGACCCGCAACGGGGCACCAGCTGTCCCTTTCTTGTTTTGAACCATGCTTGGTTCCATTTGTCCTGACTTCGAGAACATCAGATTTACACTAAACTTAGATAACATTAGTCCGGGATCAAACTAAACCTTCAAACACATCAGGGATAGTCGAAATAATCGAAATTTTCCAATATTCGATCCAAAAATTTTGGGATGGCTCTGAACAGTCGACCCCAAATACATCCTATGCCATTAAATGGCCTTTAGGCTAGAAATAGTTCAAATAGGAAATTTCCTTACATTACGGAGTTTGACAGAACTCCCAAGTTTTGGTACGCACACGTAACCCTCGTCGCGTGAACCAACTTTACTTCACAGTGGCAGCTGGCGACCAGGAACTCAGTGATCTTAGAGAGAAGATAGAATGTCTCTCTCTGCTCTCTACCTCTTCTCTTTTTTTTTCACGCCCTTCTTGCTAGTTTTCTCCCTTTCTTCCCTTGTTTTCCCTTGTTTGTTCAATTTCTCCTTCCATTTCTCTTCTCTTATATCTCTTCTTTCTCTTCTTTTTCTCTTACTCTCATTTCTCTTTTGGATCACTCTCACACGTAGAGATCAAGTGGGGCTTCACTCGCCTTCCTGCTTTTATTTATGCTTGCGTGTTTTATTCTGTATTTTCCTTTATTTTCTTCTTCACATTTATTCGTCATGTAACACATGGCTAAATGTGATCCATGTATTTCACTTACACCACATGGCTTTTGCCATGTGTCACTCATTAGGTGCACCACATGGCATCATATGATCGTGTCGTGTGCTGGAATTTATGCCTCGAAAAACGTAAAATTCTGACTGTTTTGGAATTCGATGAAATTCGACATGGTAGCTAGATTTCGCGAGACGATTTCAACGGTGAAATCCACTCCGTCATTCGAGATATAGAAAAATATCGGATTTTTGACAAGAATTACCGTTTTACCCTTTCTCAGAAAAATTGAATTTTCTCTGGTTTTACACCTTTATCCTCCATTGGTCACAGGTATGTATTACTCATCCTCCAAATTCATGATTTTGTGATCAAAATATTAATTGTTGTAGGAAGTGGGGTATGAAGATTCTCATTTCTATTAGTGTTTGATAGTTTTTCAAAAGGACTTGTCCCACATAGGAAAAAAGCGAGTTGTTGAAAAGATGAAATTACTCTTGAATTATGTATAGTTAGTAATTTGATCGATCCTCTTACTAAACCTTTAATAGGGAAGAAAATTGATTTTGGAAACATTTGGTGGATAGAGACTTAAGTGAATCGGGTGCGGTGATGAGGCAACCTTTGTGATTGGAAGTCCCATGAAGAGAAGGTTCATATGGGTAATAACAAGTCCTTGCTAATCCACCCTTTGGCACCAATAAAGTGTCCCTTCATGTTATTGGTTATGGTGCTAGACTGTATATTGAGTTATACTCTTAATGATTACATATCCCTTATGGGTGGTGCATATAATTGCAATATGCATTTGATGAAATCACTTATGTAAGTGTGGTGGAGTACATGAAATTTTTGTAAAATTTTAGACACTTATAAAATGATCAAGCTAGCACACAGCCTATTTACGTACAATGACATATTTATATGGACTTCACTTATATGCTTGAGTTTAAACCTACCCAGAATTACTATGTCATGCCAATTTTAATTTAATTTGTAACACATTTTTTATTTATCAATTTGTACATGATTATCACATGACGTTAATTTTCATTCTCAAACTCTACCTTTTTGAACATTTGGTGGAGAAGTCGTACTACTTGGTTTAAGTGGAAACATGAGATTCGGCAATAGTAGCTAGCTTCTTTTATGCTGTTTCTCTATCTTTCTATGCCTAGGACACCATTGTTGGGGCTACTTTGGACAGTACTGTTAAACAACAAAAATTAATTGGGCATAATAATGACATTACTACTCAAAAATATCCGGTGTGGGAATCTGAAAGTTTATTTTAATTTGTGAATAAAATTGAAAAAAAAAAAAAGTAAATAAAGACCTCCTCTCAAATGTTAAAAAGGAAAATATTTCTCTTAATCATCTTTATTTTCTTCACTTCTCCATGGATATTTCAAATTTTTATTTATGATATGGTGTGTTTAATTAGTATATTTTTCTTTGATTTAAAAGAAACAAATGTCGATATCTTGGATTAAGTTAGTACATGAACATCTTACATGATAGGAACGTATACATGTCAATTGCAAAGTACATAGATGTAAAAAATAAATAAACAAATAAGAGCATATACCTGCATTATAATTATATAACATTTTTTTTTAAATATATGTATTTTTAAAAATAGAGAAAAACAAAGATTGCCCACGCTTTTTTAGAAGTATTTAAAACAGAAGTACATCACATACTAACTTTAAATAATAAAGCGGCCATTGATTTTGGTATTAAATTTTGATATTATTTTCATTTACAAACTATTTTAATATAAAAAAAACAAAATATCTCTTGAAACTCTTATAAAACTCTTAAAATGAAGCAATTTAAAAGAAACAGAAAAAAGCTGATTGTAGCATCATCGAATGCCACGTGTCGAAAATATGCATGCGTGAAATGCAGGTTAATACCGAGCGCAGTAGCCGATCGTTCTCAAATGTTAACCTCCGATGATGCTGCCTCCGCCATCAAAACCGGCGGTGACACTGTCGAAACCGACGTCAATGTCGACAATAATGTCATTCGTTGTCGTTCCTTTCCGGTCATGTCCGTTTTCTGAAGAAGGAGAGAAGGTCCTCGAAACGGTTTAGATCAGCTGTCGATTGTCATCGACGCAGCGGCGGATCGTTATCGTCGATGATGCCTCGCGTCGCGACGGCGGTGACGCCATCGGCGACGTCGATCGTGCGACGACCGATCATCCATTGGTATCCGATTCACTTTCCCGGGTTCGCCCGCCTAACGGAAGGGAGAAGGATGCCAGAGCTGGTTTGGATCAGCGCGCTCGGGCCAATTATCGACGTAGCGGCGAATCGTTCTGTCGTGAACCTCGATGCTTTCCGCGTCGAAACGGCGGTGACACCATCGAAACCGACAATGATGTCAGTCGTTGTCGATCCTTTCTGGTTCATGTCCCGTTTTTCTGAAGGAGAGAAGGTCCTCGAAACTGGTTAGATCGCTGTCGATTGATATCGAGCGCGGTAGCCGATCATTCTCTAATGTGAACCTCCGATGATGCCTCCGCCATCGAAACCGGCGGTGACACAATCGAAACCGACAATGATGTCAGTCGTTGTCGATCCCTTTCCGGTTCATGTCCGTTTTCTTAAGGAGAGAAGGTCCTCGAAACCGAATGGATCGCTGTCGATTAATATCGAGCACAGCAGCCGATCGTTCTCAAATGTGAGCCTACGATGATGCCTCCGCGATCGAAACCGTCAGTGACACCATCAGGAAACCGACATTGGTGTCATTTAATGATGTCATGGTGGTCGTTCCCTTTCCGATTAATGTCCGTTTTCTGAAGAAGAGAAGGTCCTCGCTTATCATAATCTCGTATATATCTGGCTAAGGTTTTCTTTCTTTCTCTTTCCTAATTTCCATTTTGGTTATCCATCTTTGATTGCTATCAAAAAAATTTTTATCTGTCATTCCTGACAATGTGGAATGGTAACCATCCCTCTGCTTCTTGCAAAGAATTGGAGTGTTGGACAAGAGAAGGCGAATCGTTGCTTTCATTCACTCCATGTACTCTAACAGAGACATTGATGTTGGTCGCCTTTAGTCTATCGATGAAATGTTGAGAAAAAAAATCAGAAAATGCATTTTAAAAATTTCTTCCTTTCCTCTGTTTCTCTGCAACCAAATGGAAGGTTTGCCATTATCAATAAAAGGGTATTACTACTCGTTGATGACGTAATGTACTGGTCTTGATCATAGTCTAGATTTCATATGCGCGTATTCTAGATCTTGGTTAATCCACAGGGAAAATAAATTTAAGTCCGAATCTAACCGCAAGAAGATTTCATTTTGTTGGTTTTCAAATGTGTGAATATTAGGTGTCGATCATCTCTTCCCATTGTTGGTACGTCTATAAATATGTGAATATTTGATATTTGTTCTTGGATTCTGGATGAGATTTAAGGAAATAATTAGGGACCTGGGTCTTATAATGAATTCTAGTAATTGCGGATTGTTGATGTGCCTTTTTTCTTTCTTTATGATTTTGCAGCAACCAAAAAGGAGCATTACTTCATATATTTTTGGGTACTGATAAAAGCACGGTATTACGATTTTCCTGAAACATACCTACATCCTGTATGGTTGTCCTTCTCCCTTATAATCTTCGTATATATCTGGCCAATGTTCTCTTTCTTTTTCCTTTTTAATTTCCATTTTGGTTGTCTATCTATGATTGCTATTCAATTCTGAAAGAAGATTTCATTTTGTTGGTTGTCAAATGTGTGGATATTAGGTGTTGATCACCTCTCCCCATGGTTGGTAGGTCTATAAATATGTGAATATTTGATATTGGTTCTTGGATTCTGGATGAGATTTAAGGAAAGAATTGGGGACCTGGTTCTTATAATGAATTCAATTAAAATTGTCGATTGTTAGATGTTGTGCCTTTTTTTTTTTCTCTCTGTATTGGCGTTCACACGGACAATACTGATATATCTTCTCTTTTGATTAATTATCTTGTTTTCTGAAGGAGGAAGGTTCCTCTCATATCTGTCTTCATATATATATCTGGCCAATGTTCTCTTTCTTTCTCATTCTTTTTCCTTTTATGTCATTTTGGATTTGTCTCTGGGCATATTCAAGATTTTTGTTCTTTTGTTTTGTCTTGTTATTTTTGACAATCCGGAATGGTAATATTGCCTCTTGGAGTGGTGGAAAAGAACATAGAATTGTTTAATAATAGCAATAATAATATTTTTTAAAATTATTTTTCCTTTCCTCTGTTTTCTCAATAACCAAATGGAAGGTTTGTCTTCATTAATAAAAAAGGTTATTACTACTCTCTCTCTCTCTCTTTTCTTTTTCCTGAAATAACTACTCATTGAAGATGTAATGATAAAAGGTTATTACTATTCTCTCTCTTTTTTTCTTTCTGAAATAACTACTCAATGAAGATGTAATGTACTAATTTGTTGATCTTGATCATAGTTTAGATTTTATATGGGCATGCTGTAAGCCATGGTTAATGGGTGGGCGAGCTTAAAGAGAACTTAAAAGATTCATTAGAAAGACATAGGGGATGAGAGGGGAAAGTGACTGATCGAGGAAATGGATAAGAGAAAGAAAAAAACAGAAAAGAAAGGAGGATGGGTCAATATTCTTCCCGATTGAATAGAAATATTAAAAGAGTCTATTGACCAAATATCCCTTTTCTTTTAATGGGTGCATGGGGATAATATATATTAAAATGAGAAATAAGTGTGAAAGGCAGATGCCGATTATGATTTTGAAATTTAAAAAAAAAAAAAAACAATAAAATAATAATGTGTGAAAGAAAAAGGGTGGGGAATCGAGGGATGAAATGGAGTCCCCACTTTGTAAAAAAGTGACCCACTGGTGCAGTTAAGTATACACCTCTTTAATTTTTGGAAACTGCTTTGTTAGTTCCCATACTTTTGAAACACAAATGATAGGATCTGATCACTATAAATGGGGGCCGGGCTGATCAGGTCTAATTAACACAACACAAAGAGCTAGGCAATTAAGGAGATGGGTGGTGGTGGTGGTGGTGGTGGTGGCAAGATTTTCCTCATCCTCTTCTGCATGAATCTCTTCTTCATCATTTCTTCTTCTGGGTTGTAAAAACATTCACGACCACTACCTGTTGTTGCCCCTATAATTGGTAAGATCACTAAGACTGAGCCCTTTACAATTTCATTTTTCATTCATAGAACAAGCATATAGTACTGTGTCATGCATAAATAATCTGATAACCCCATAACCTTGACTTCTTTTGTAACATAAAGGGCTAAGAGCGTGTGGGGGAACATGCTCAACTGGTCGAATTCCTGCCCCCATGGCTGGTACATCTCGAGTACCCATAAAGCCTCGCATTCCTGGTAAACCTGCCTACACTAGGCCTGCAGATCCGTAAATTTGGTGTGTTATTTTTTTTGTATTTTTGGCTGCTACGGAAGTAATAAAGCAATAAATATGGTGATAATTTCTCTCTAGATCCGTGTGTGAATTCTCTCTTGGATGCGCATGAGTGATATGTTGATGAGCAAAAAGAAAAGGTGTTTATGTAACGTAGTTGTACGAGAATAATTAATATAATCAAGTTCATGTATATTATATTAATTATTTTTTATTTAAAATGGAAATTATATTAATTAATCTTATTCTATCATTAAGTATCTTGCGCCAAAGAAGATGGAATGAATAAGAAGAGGAAATTTTGAAAACTGAAAAAAAAAATGTTGAGAGAAAGAAAAGAAGATTAATTCAATTAGGATTTTGGACTAGCGTTAAAAAGATGGAAATGAGGTGGAATCCACATTAAAAATGATCCACCAGTTAGGCGTAGAAAGCTTACGAAAAAAATAATAGTACCCTATAATGAGGGATGGGGTTGCTTCAGGGAGAGCAATCCGGCGGGTTTTGGATAAGGCGGTCCCCAGCACAACCTCGTCGACTTATTTAAGAAACCTTCGTCTTGTTTATTTAAATACATTAGTTTAAAAATTTAAACGGGGGCGGCTTTCATGTAGTTCATACTGATGTCTGGGACCTCCTGCCCCACTACTTTCTATTGAAGGATATCGTTTCTACATTGGATTTGTGGATGATTTTACTAGATACACCTAGGTGTACCCTCTTCGTTTGAAATCTTAAGCAGCTACTATATGTATGCAGTTTCTTAAAATGGTTGAGAGACAATTTGACATCAAAGTTAAGTGCCTTCAATTTGACTGGGGTGGTGAGTTTCGCATATTTCAGCCTTTACTCCAAGATTTAGGCATTCATTTTTGTCATCCCTGTCCACATATACACATCAGCCATCAGCAAAATGGCAAAATTGAGAGAAAACACCATAGTATTGTGGAGATTTGGCTTACCTTACTAGCTCAAGCCTCAATGGACCTGTTTTGGTGGGAAGCCTTTGACTCAGCCACCTATCTGTTAAACCGCCTTCCCACACATGTTTTAAATCACATTTCTCCTTTTGAATCTCTTTACAAACAAAAACCAGACTATCAATTCCTTAAGGTTTTTGGATGTGCTTGCTTTCCATGTCTTCAACCTTACAATGATAGAATTGACTTTCAAAACCTCCGAATGCTTATTTCTTGGATATAGTCCTTTCCACAAAGGCTATAAATGTTTACATCCTACTGGTCGGATATATATTGCTAGGAGTGTCAACTTCAATGAAACCTCCTTTCCATATCAGTCTTTGTTTACTTCTAGTTCTTCTCTAAATGCTTCTCATTTTGTTAAAACATATGGTGCCCCAGCCTTTGTTTTACCTCATATTCCCGCTACAACATCATCTTGTGTCTCACCTGCATTATGCTCTACTCTTCTATCTTCTAATAAACAACTTGGTTCTTCTCCTTCTCCCATATCAACACATGCTTATAATATACCTAGTATTTTTGTACCTTTTTGTTCTCCTCCTGTCTCTGATGTATCTTCCATTTCTATTTTATCTGGCAATAACTATGTACATCCAGATTCTGTTTTAGAACTCAAACCTGCAATGCCTCCTCCTATACTGTCTCCTCATCCAATGCAAACCAGGCCTAAATCTGATATTTTTAAGCCAAAACTTTTTACTGCTGAATGTCTTCAAGAACCGCCTACTGCTTCAATTGCTCTCACTATTCCTCATTGGAAGCAAGCCATGGAAGCTGAATATAATGCACTAGTACGTGATCAAACATGGGAGTTGGTACCTAGCTCAGATGCATCACGTATTGTTCAGTGCAAATGGTTGTTCAGAACTGAACTCAAGGCCGATGGATCATTAGATAAATATAAAGCAAGGTTGGTTGCAAAGGGGTTTCAACAAACCCATGGTATTGATTTGCCTACGACTTTCAGCCCAGTGGTTAAGGCTTCAACCATCAGAATTGTTTTTACTCTAGCTGTGTTAAAGGGGTGGAATATCCAGCAAATGGACATTAACAATGCCCTTCTTAATGGAGACCTTCAAGAAGAACTCTTCTTGAATCAACCTGATGGCTTCATTGACCCTACCAACCCTACATTTGTCTGTAAGTTATGCAAAGCTCTTTATGGCCTAAAACATGTACCTAGAGACTTGTTCGATAAGCTGAAAGGCGCTCTCATCAGTTGGGGATTTTCTAATTCAGTTTCAAACACCTCTCTCTTTTATACTCGGAAATATGGCAGAATGATATTGCTTTTGGTTTATGTTGATGACAGTCTCATAACTGGAGAAAGTCAAGACGATATACAGCAGATGATCAAGGATCTTCATACCCAGTTCACTCTCAAAAACCTGGGTTCAGTCAATTATTTTCTGGTTTTGAGGTCACTCGTTCTTCTATTGTGCTACATTTAAATCAATCCAAATATGCTAGAGATTTGTTACACAAAACAAATATGATTGCTGCTAAGCCAAGTCCAACCGCAATGTGCTTAGGCAATCGGCTGTCTTTAAATTATAGTGAGTTGTTTGCTTATCCCTCAATGTATAGAAGCACAATAGGGGCCCTGCAATATCTTACACTCACAAGACCAAACCTATCATTCTCTGTAAATAAGTTGAGTCAATTCCTTCAAGCTCCTACTGTTGCTCATTGGAAAGCTTGTAAGCGAATTCTTCACTACATCAAAGGCACCTTGAACTATGGTCTACTCTTTAAACCAGCTCAGCTTCTTACACTTGAAGGATTCTGTGATGCTGATTGTGCGAGTAATATATATAGATGATGGCAAGTCAGTTAGTGGCATCTGTATTTTTCTAGGGGGAAATCTAATTACATGGAATTCACAAAAACAAAAAGTGGTTGCCCATTCTAATACGGAAGCAGAATATAGGGCTCTTGCAAGTGCAGCAGCAGACTTAGTTTGGATTTAAAATTTGTTGGCCGAACTGGTCAAGGACATATTAACGAGGGAGGGTCATTATAGGTGAGGAAATGAGGAAAAACAAGTGTAATATCATTATAGGTGAGTCAATTAAAAAAGGAAAATAAAGAAAATAAAGGAGGGAGGGTCATTCTTCTTATTGAATAGTATTCTAAGAGTCTTTTGACCAAATGGGTGGTTGGGGATAAAAAATATATATATTTAAAAATATATAAGAAGTGGAAAGACAGACGATGTCAATTATGATTTTGAAATGAATAAAAAACATTAAAATGATAAGGTGCAGAAGAAAAAAGGTAGGGAATCCGGGGATGAAATGGAGTCCAGGTTGTAAAAATGACGCATTGGAAAAGTGAAGTGGGAGTGTACACCTCTTGAATTTTGGAAACTGATTTGTTAGTTCCCACACTTTAATATGCAGTGATGTGCCTTTAAACACAAACGATAGGGTCTCTCTATAAATGGGGGCTGATCAGCTCTTCTCATGACCATTTGCAACTAATTAACAAAACACAAAGAGGCAATTAAGGAGTGGGTGGCAAGATTTTCCTCATCCTCTTCACCATTGTCTCTTCTTCCTTTCTTCTTCTGGGCCTTGAAGGTGGGTGATCTCCCAAAACATTTACGACCACAACCTGTTGTTTGCTACAATTAGGTAAGACCAGCCCTTCTGAATTTTTTTTCCATATACATTATATATATACATATATATATATATATATAACAACATCAATTAATATTTGGAATATGTCTCAAATTTCTAATTAGTATTAATTCCTATTTATAAGAACTTAAGTCATTATATTATTGTAATATTGAGTTTCCTTACAAAATAAGGAAAAGTAGTTAAAAATATCACTATAAATATTCTAGATTATGAGGGGAAAAAGTAATGAGAGAAATGTTCTTGTAAATGCTATACGAGGTGTGTACAAATGTGAGGAAGAACGGGAATACCCGATAGAGCGATGGGTTTCACGGTTCAAGGTATGGATAAATCGGGAAACATGGGATGTTTCGAGAACCTAGTTGTTTGTTGTTCCACCTTTACAATATTTTATATCGTATAGTAGAAAGATTCTCTCTCATTCGTGGATATAGGTATTGTTGGTCGAATCACGTTAAAACCTCTATTTATCTTTTTTGTTTTTGAATTATTATCATCTATATTAAAGCTTCCGCTGGCACAACAAGGATTAGCATGGATATAGTGTACAATGTCATAATTATTTTATCTGATATTAACCTTAACCTTGACTTGTCTTAATTTTTAAGTATACAGGGCTAAGAAAGTGTGGAGCAACAGCGCGCAGCGGTCGAGTTCATGCCCAACGGGTGCCTATTGGACCAGCAGTTTTTTTTTTTAAGTGTAGCGAGTTGTTGGTTGACTTTGAGCCTAAATTAAGTGGGACGATTGTATTTTGAACAATATTTCATGGGTTCATATTCTACTAAGTGAGGAGAATAATGTAGTATATTCATTGCTCAAATCGAGTAAGAAATGAATGGAAAATAAACCCAAGTGACCCTCTTGAAAAGGTACTATTTGGACTTTTCGAGTTTGAGGTTGTGTCCATTCATGAAAAGGTGTTGTTTGGACTTTCGAGTTTGGGTTGTGTCCGTTCCTTGAAAGGTGTTGTTTGGACTTTCATTTTTGAGTTGTGTCCTTTCCTTTTGAGTTATTATCTTTTCATTTTGAGTTGTGTCTCTTTAGGATGGTATTTGTCAGGAAAGTCACTAAGAGATCTATAAATACTCGGGTTAATTGTCGATCTAAAATATAACTAAGCAATTTAGGTGTTTTCATTGATGTGAATTGCACTAGGCGACCTTTGGTGCATTATTTTCAACATTAAAGTGGTGCATTGGAGCATTTTACAACATGGTGAGTTGTGGATGATAAAGTTAAAGTGTTGCTTCTATGTAGTGAATCAGTGTATCTGGAAGGCAGCAGTATTCTGGCTTTCAAAGTGGTAATGCACAATCTTAAGGACATAGTGTCAAACACTAACCTTGATCTACCTAAGTTATATCACGGTTCTTGTTACACAATCGGGTTAGTATCTGGTTGCATATATTAGAAAGCATTCGTGTAACACTTTCATGTCACACTTTATCTTTCGATGTAACACTTCTATATAAGCTGTTTCACATTTACTTATTCTTTGTGTTAGTATACTTTGCATGTTTTAAGCGAAATTTCAACCGGTGTTTACTATATTTGGAATACCACAAGTCAGCCTTCAATTCTTAAGGCAGTTTTCATTAGTTTAATTACTTGTTGTGTAGTTACGGTTTTGATATAAACGTTGACTTTGTTCTGGTTTAATTTAAGCGTACACCAAACGGTGACTTTTGATAAACCATACAAAAAATGTTCAAAAATGGTAATTTAACTGATAACATAAATGTTTACGGTTTATAACTTCTTGCTTTTATATTTGAATAGTTTGTAATCTTTGTTTATTATTCGAAATGGATGCAAATGATATTAATGTTCCACCGCTACTACAAATCATGTTGTGCAATGGTGCTTATTTACCTGATTCCTACTCATGTGTCTCATGAGGGCTTAGAAAAGTTCATGAGGAATGATTTCAGAGATGGCAATAGAAAATGTTGTTCTATCTCACTGGGTGGAATCTTTACCAAAGTTTCGCCATTGAGGATGCTCCGTTTATAGTGGTGAAATTCGGCCGCCAAGTTGTTCTTCACGGTGGATGCATGGAAAGCACTCTAATTTTCTTTGCAAAACTATATCCTCAATGGATTGGATAACACATTATATAATGTATAGTCAGTCAAGGCGGCCCTAAGAAATTTGTGGAATCCTTGGATAGAAAATACAAGGCGGAGGATGCGGGAATGAAGAAATTAGTTGACGATTCTTGGTCTTAAATAGGTGGATTCCAAGACTATCGCTAAGTGAGAGTTCAGATCTTCAAGTGATCCTACATGAGGAGATTCATCAGGAAGGGATGGTGTAAGTGAATCTTTTCAAGTGGCTGCAATTATTGAAATTGCCCACCAAGTTGGAGGACTGGTATTTGAAACACAAACGCAATGAAGCTTGAAGTTTGATCGTGAGATTTAGGGATAGGAGACTGATGGAATGCAAGAAAGAAAATAGGCAATCATTCCATCGTCAAGGCACATGAAGTTGAAGAGGGACATAAAACCCGACAAAGAAAAGAAAGTATGTTGGCCAACAAAGGGGCCAGAATTGAGTGATTCAAGAGGTTCAAAGGCAATTGCTTTGTGTGCAGCAAAGCTGGGACATGGTGTAGAAGGTTGATATGGCTTGAGTAAAGCCTGAGTGAACCATAAGAGGAAGGCTGCCTAAGCCAATATATAGGGTGGAAAACTTTGCAAAATGCTTCTAACATAAGTTTTCTCTTGTAGTATCAGAATCAACTTGGTGGGAAATACCAAGGAATGGTGGGTGGACCAAGGCCACTAGACACATATGTTCGGATAAGAAGATGTTCTCTTCATATGAAGCAATTAATGATGGAGAACAACTCTTTATGGGAAATTCCTCCACTTCCAAAGTTGAAGGCAAAGGAAAGATTATATTGAAGATGACTTCCGGGAAAGAGCTTACTCTCATGATGTGCTTGCATGTTCGAAGTCGAAAGAATCTTGTGGATGGATTATTGAGTAGGAAGGGTTTTAGGTTGGTTTTGAGTCAAACCAATTTGTACTCACTAAGTGGGATTTATGTAGGCAAGGAATATATGAGCAATGGGCTCTTTAAGATGAATGTAATGACTATTGTATCTGATTTTAATAATAAAAGAGCACATCTTCAGCCTTATGCTTGAGTCCTCTAATATATGGCATGTTAGATTAGGACATGTTAATTTTGATACTGCGTAGAATGTGAACTTGAGAATTGTTGCCTAAATTTAATATTGATGCAAATCTCTTAAATGTGAGACATCGTGTTGAATCAAAAATTAAGCATCATTTCAAAATATTGAAAGAAATCTTTTGAACCTCTAGAGTTAATTCATAGTGATACATGTGATTTGAAATATGTTCAAACTAAAGGAGGAAAGAAAAACTTTGTGACTTTTATTGATGATTGCACAAGATATTGCTATGTATATTTGTTAAGGAGTAAAGATGAAGCATTGGAAAAATGTATGCTTTATAAGAATGAGGTTGAGAATCAACTTGGTAGAAAGATTAAGGCAATAAGAAGTGATCGAGGTGGTGAATATGACTGGATTCGTCGGTTACGTCAAAACATGGGATTATTCACCAAACTTTTGCACCTTATACACCTCGACAAAATGGAATTGTTAGACGTAAAAATAGAACATTAGAAAGAGATGATGAATGCCATGTTGATTAGTTCGGGATTTACCTCAGGAGCTTATGGGGAAGCTTTGCTTTCGGCGAATTATATTTTAAATAAATTGCCCATAAGAAGTTAAACCAAAACCCTTATTCATTATGGAAGGTAGTCCTTCCTACAAATGTTTAAAAGTGTGGGGGTGTTTGGCTAAGGTGATAATTCCTATTCCCAAAAGGATTAAAATAGGACCTAAGACTATTGATTATATATTTATTGGTTATGCAATAAATAGTATTGCATATCATTTTCTAGTGCATAAATATGATATTCCTAATATACATGTCAATACAATAATTGAGTCAAGAAATGCATCATTCTTTGAAAATATATTTCCTAGTAAAAATGCATGTGATAGGAGCTCTCTTAAAATAACTCATGATACTGCGACTAGTGATATAGACCATGAGTCTATAAATGATGAAAGTGAAGAGGCACTTAGACGCAGTAAAAGGGCAAGGACTTCCAAGTCCTTTGGTCCAGATTTTCTAACATAATTGTTAGAAAATGAGCCTCAAAGCATCAATGAAGCAATGTCCTCTGAAGCACCCGTGTGGAAAGAAAATTTGTAAATAGGTAAGTGAATCCATCGAAGCAAATCACACACGGGAGTTGGTTGATCTTCCTCTCGGAGTAAACCATTGGGGTGTAAATGGATTTTCAAGGAAAATGAAAGCGATGGATCGATTGATAGAGTCTGAGGCTAGACTTGTAGCAAAAGGCTATAAACAAAAAGAAGGTCTTGATTACTTTGACACATATTCTCCTGTCACGAGAATAACATCTATTCATATGCTCATAGCTATTGCAGCATTGCATAATCTTGAGATACACCAAATGGATGTGAAAATAGCTTTCCTAAATGGTGACTTAAATGAGGAAATTTATATGGACCAACTCGAAGGGTTTATTTCTCTGGGACAAGAGAAGAAAGTATGTAGACTTGTTAAATCGCTTTATGGTCTAAAGCAAGCACCAAAACAATGACATGAGAAATTTGACAAGGTAATGATGTCAAATGGTTTCACAATTAATGAATGTGATAAATGTGTCTATGTTAAAGACACAAATAATGGATACGTCTGTTTGCCTATATGTGGATGATATGCTTATTTTGGGTAGTAATAATTATATTATTACAACTACCAAGAAGATGTTGTCTAGTAAATTTAACATGAAGGATTTGGGTGTTGCAGATGTTATACTAGGAATTAAATTTCTAGAACATCACGGTGGACTTATATTTATCTCAATCACATTGCGTGAGAAATTACTTGACAAGTTTGACAAGATAAAGCAACATTGCTAGAACGCGGTTGATATAAATCTTCATTTGTCCTAAAAATATTGGTCAAAGCATATCACAATTGGAATATTCTCTCGTATCATTGGAAGTATAATGTATGTCATGACTACCGGACCCGGATATAGCATATAGTTAGTAAAGGCGAGTAGATATACAGTGTCAGGGAGTAGACCATTGGAAGGCAATTATCAGGGTTCTCGGATACCTAAGATATACCCAGAATTATGGATTGCATTATAAAAGATATCCAGCAGTACTAGAAGTGTATAGTGATGCAAACTGGATATCTAATATGAAGGATACAAAATCTACAAGTGGTTATGTTTTTACACTTGGTGGAGCAGCTGTATCTTGGAAATCCTCAAAGCAAACGTGTATTGCCAGATCCATAATGGAATCTGAATTTATTGCTTTAGATAAAGCGGGAGAGAAGAGTGTCTTCGTCAATTTCTAGAGGATATTCCAATATGGCTAAACTTATGCCAACAATTTGTATACATTGTGATAGCCAATCACCCAGTGGTAAGGCATAGAATTGACATGTATAACGGTAAGTCTGAACCTTATGCGTCGTGAACCTCAATACCGTTAGGCAATTGCTCTCAAATGGGATTATTTTTATTGATTATATAAAGTCGAAGGATAATCTAAGCGGACAACACCAAAGGTTTGACGAGAGAGCAAATAAATTGCACATCGAGGGAATGGGATTAAAGCCTATGACAAAGAATCACCTTAATGGCAACCAGACCTAGTTGATGGAGATCCCAAGACCTAGGTTCAAAGGGACAAGCGAATTATCACGTGATTGAAAAGAAGCACTAAGGAGATAATCTCTCTACCTATTCCTATGATAAACTAGTCTTTTTGCACACGAGAGATTATTAGGAGTAGTATGCTTTTAATGATTCTTATATCTTGGAAAATCCAAGTGGGATATTGTAGGATATTCCTAATAGGAGTCACCTATATGGGTGTGAAGGGGCCGCTTCTGTGAGAATTTATAAAGGCTGAATTCTCTAAAGCACTCATGAAAACCAGGAGTTGTTCAGGGCCAAAATGAACACAATCATGAGAACCAATTGTGTTAGGAAAGAGACTGTATGAAGTCTATTCGATCTTATTTATCAAACAACTAAATAGTTCAAGACATTACGTTCACTACTTAGCTGATATGTCCGATGGGCTTTCACTAGGGAAGGTTCAAGGCCAAAAGCTACGTACCTATCTCGATGCACGATCTTTCCAAAGATGTACTCTCTATAGTGTGTCAGCATTATCATTTGCATACTAACAACCAATTTTCCATTCATGTGGGGGATTGTTGGACCAAAACAGATTTTTTAAGTGTAAAAACTGAGTTGTTGGTTGACTTTGAGCCTAAATTAAAGTGGGACCGATTGTTATTTTGAACAATATTTCGTGGGTTCATATTCTACTCAATGAGGAGAATAATGTAGTATATTCATTTGCTCAAATCGAGTAAGAAATGAATGAGAAAATAGGCTCCCAAGTGACCCTCTTGAAAAGGTGTTGTTTGGACTTTCAGTTTGAGTTGTGTCTGTTCATGAAAAAGTGTTGTTTGGACTTTCAGTTTGAGTTGTGTCTGTTCATGAAAAGGCGTTGTTTGGACTTTCATTTTGAGTTGTGTCTTTTCATTTTGAGTTGTGTCTTTAGGATGGTGACTATCCAGAAAGTCACCAAGAGGTCTATAAATACTCAGGTTCATTGTCATTACAGTATAACAAAGCGAATTTGATCATTTCATTCGATCCTTGATGCGCCTAAGTTAGCCTTTAGTGCATTATTTTTCAACATTTAAGGTAGTGCATTTGGAGAGTACACAACATAGTTTGGTTCGTTGGACAAATAGATTGGAGTGTTACTTCTATACATTAGTGAAGATCATTGCTTTGGGAGCGAGGCTCGGTATTCCATACTTTGAATTGGGGCGAAATACGTCTTAAGGACATAGTGTCGAACCACGAGCCTTGATCTACAAGTTATCGCGATTCGCATTCTACTTGATCGGTTAATTATCTAGTTTGCATATATCATAAATTATTCTGATGTAACACTTTCATATCACACTTATCTTTAGTGTAACACTTCTATATAACTGTTTCACATTTACTTGTTACTGTTTTAGTATACTTTCCATGTTTCAAAACTAAAATTTCAACCAGTAATTTTACTATATTTGAATACCCTAGAGTCAACACTCCAACAGTGCCCCTAGTAAAGGTTGCAAACCATATGAACGTGACTGCAGAAAACCTCCAGCTCTGTGAATTTGGTCTTCTATTCTTATGGTATACTTTTTTTGGAAGCTACGAAAGTAATAAAGCAATAAAATATTGGGTCATCTCTATCTTTGTGTGAATTCTCACAACTGGGCTCTTGGATGCATATGAGTAATATGTCTGGTTGCGAAGAAGAATAAATCTAACTTTTCAGGGTATCAATTTGTAATAGGTGCTCATCAAATTCAAAATGAGAGTCCAATCTAAATGATCGATATGAGAGGTGGGAGAACCTCTCAAACTTAAGTATCACTCCATACTTTTATGTGGAACTAATGTGGAATCGTATTAATAGTTAATTAATGTAAACAAAATTCATAATAAGTACAATCCATTTTGCTCTATCTTTTGGTAACTGCTACCTAATTTAATCATCATTTATCACTTCAATTCTCTTTCATCAAATTATGTTCTCACCTATTAATATTACAAAATTTTACAAGCATTTTAGTTATTTTAACAAGTTCTTTGCGCAATAATTATTAATCCATACCATACACGGATTGGGACTTCGGAGTTTTTCCATGGATTATTTTATATGCTTATGTTACCAATTTCTTATTAACTCTAATTATTTATGTGTATATCTTAAATAGAAGCCAAGAATATTAACTACTTTGAGTTTTGTCATTAGACGAGATCTCATTCACTAGGAGATTAAACAACTTCGATATTTGAAGAGTTCAGGATACGAATCTTCAATAGTTGATCACAGCACTTTACTTTTCTACATAAACTTTACTTTTTGAAAAGTAATGTTAATATTGTATGGACAACTCTCGTAAATTAGTTTTATTTAAATTAATGAAAGTTATATTAAGTAATCTTACTCTGTCTTTAAGTTAGGTCAAGCTAATGATCACAGCGGTACAAATTTGCAATTGTAATTTAAAATTTCTAATATTTTAATCATTGTTTATATTAGGTTAAATTCTTTATATCATGTAATGTTGATAAGATATTATTATATTAACTATTTTATTTAAAAAAAAATTATGCTAATTAAAATTATTCTATCATTGACTTAGGGTCAAGCTTCACGCAGTGTTTTAACATTAACGGAGCCAGTAAAAAAAAAAAAGAAACTCATTGAAAAAATAGTCACAGCAAACCCCTATTTGAAAAAATAGTCAATGGAAATCTTAATGGGCGGGCTTGAAGAGTGATAAGACCATAACTGCAGCAACTTGCAAGATTATCTGATATAATTCTGTTGATTAGTTAGATCAGTGTTAAGTTTGTTTTGGTTAGTTTCAGAGTTTATTTTAGTTGTTACATGGTTGCTATGTAACGTGCATCTCAAGTCCTGCTCTGTATTTGGTTTTTCCTTTTCTCTATTCAGTTGAATAAATCTTCTCTTCTTTGCATTACTTTCTTTCTTCAACAGTTCACAAGTTGACGCTCTTTTAAAGAGAACCTAAAAAATTCATTAGAAAAACCATAGGGGAATGAGGAAATGAGGAAAAACAATTGTAATATCATCCATCCTATATGAATCAATGAAAAAAGAAAAAGAAAAAAGAAAACAAAGGAGGGAGGGTCATTCATCCGATTGAATAGTACTAAAGAGTCTTTTGACCAAATATCCCTTTTTTTTCTAATGGGTGCATGGGGATAAAAAGAATACGTATTTAAAATAAGAAGTGGATTGACAGATGTCAAATATGGTTTTGAAATGAATAAAAAACATTAAAATGATTAAAAAGGTAGGGAATATTCCAGAGATGAAAATTGAGTGCTCCACGTTGTAAAAATGACGCACTGGTGAAATGAAAGTGTACACCTCATGAATTTTGGAAACTGCTTTGTTAGTTCCTTCCCATACACTTTTATATGCAGTGGCTGTGCCTTGAAACACAAATGATTAATTGGATCTCATCAGTACCATAAATGGGGGCTGATCGATCAGGTCTTCTCATAGCATTTGTAACTGATTAACAAAACACAAAGAGGCAATTAAGGAGATGGGTGGCAAGATTTTCTTCATCCTCTTCTGCATTAATCTCTTCTTCACTTCTTCTGAGGCCTTGAAAGTGGCGGGTGATGTCCCGAAACATTCACGAGCACAACCTCTTGTTGCCCCGCCTATAATTTGTAAGACTAATCGGTATTTATTTATTTTCTTTTTTTGATCACATCTATTCACTTTGCAAAGACATCACATCATAGTAATTTGTTCCGGTCTTTTCACAAATCTGTCCCCACCGAAACTCAATCCTTGAACCTGTCTCTTCCTTATGTCCGCCTAAACTCTTAACCACCCACTTGATCTAGGTCTTATATATTGGCAATCGGTATTTAATTTAGAAGCAATATATAGCATATATATAGTGTGTCATAATTTGTCTGATAACAATAACCTTGACTTCTTTTTGTAACATGAAAGGGCTCAGAAATTGTGGGGCAACATGCCCAAGCGGTCCATTTCTATTGGGATTGTGAGTGACCTGTGGAATATTACAATAAGTAATATTTGGGTGGCTTTGCCAATCCACTGTAAATGTTAGCAATTGGGAGGCAAGGACAATCCACAGGATAAAACGGCAATTGGGTGGCAATGCCAAACCTTCAAGAAATTAAACAAGAGTTGGGTGGTTGTGCCAATCCACGGAAATGTAAATAAGCAGTTTGGGATGCTGAGCCAATCCACATAATAAAAACAACAGATGGGTGGCTATGCCAACCTTCGGAAAATGAAAGTGTAGATGGATGGCTAAGCCAATCTTCAAAGAATAAGAAGGGAAGATAATAATGACACCCGATATAACATGGTAAAACCCTTAGAATGAGGGAAACCCCCACGGGGAAAATCTAAGAAAATAATCCAATATGAGATGAAACTAGTACAAGATGTCACACACCTAGGATATACTCACAATCCTCTCAATTTTATCTCTCAATACTCTCTCTGTGAAGTACTATGTTTCTTGCCACTCTCCCCGGTGTGATAACCCCGATTGTTTCACACTTATCCTTTCAATTCTCTATGATTGAAAGAATGATCTCTGGAACTCTTTCTAATCTCCTGGAATTCCCATTTGATTATGTTCCTCGTAGCCTATTTATAAGCAAAGGTTTGATCCTTGGATGGATTTCATTGGTTGAAATGGAAACCAATTTCATTGACCGAAACAACGCCCAATTCTCAACCTCAAAACATGAGTTACTCGACATAGCGTCGAGGTCGAGAATTATTCTCCTCATCCAACTGCTACAACTGCAGCAGCATTTATGGGCTGGACCCCACAAATCTCCCCCTCTAGACCCATGCAACAAACAAATGGAGTTGGAGTCTTCTTGACTCCTTAGTAGGAGCTCATTCCCGTGCTCTTGATACATCGTGCTAGTTTTTCTTTTGTACCTTCGTTGTCATATTAGCAGTATTCTCGTCAGTGTGGATCTTTCTAATTTGGAACAGTTGTTCTTCAATAGCCTTCATGATCCAATGATATCTCATATATATGTGCTTCGTCCTTGAATGATACATAGTGTTCTTACTTAAGTCCCATTGCACTTTATTCTCGCAATGTACTATGTAGTCTTTTGCATTTTAAATCGAGTTCTTGAAAAGTAAATCATCATAGCATCTCTTTTCACAACCCCGATGTTTGCTATATACTGCCTTGTAGTAGATAGTGAAACACACTTCTGTAGCTTTGACTGTCATGATATAGCTCCCCCCTTGCAAATGTAAATAAGTACCCCAGTAGATTTTCTACTATGTGGTCTCCGGCCATATCCCGAATATGTATAACCTTTAGAGATGGTTCACGATTCCCCCAAAGCTTAAACATACCTTTGAGATATCTCTAAGATATTCGAAGATCCATTTCACGCGCCTCGGTGTGCTACGAATTTACTGGAACCTTCACTTCTGACTCCAGCTTGCATGAGATATATCTAGATGTGTACACACCATAGCATACATCAGACTTCCAATTGCGGATGAGTATGGAATGACTGACATTTCACCTTTTTCTTTCTCTGTAGATGGACAAAGCCTCTTACTCAGCTTGAAATGGCCAGCAAGTGGTGTAGAAAATGGCTTTGAATTTTTCATATTGAACCTTTCCAACATCCGTTCAATATATCTTTCCTGTGAAAACCATAATTTGTCTGCTTTCCTATCTTGCAAAATCTCCATTCTCAAGATAAGCTTTGCATTGCCCAAATCCTCCATGTCAAACGTCTTTGACAATTCCCTTTTTAGCTTCTGGATCATATTGGTATCCTAACCCACAATCAGCATCTCATCAACATATAACAGGAGAATGATGAATTTATCATCAGGGAATCTCCGAACGTAAACACAAGAATCTGCAAATGTCCTTTTGTACTCCTGACTCATCATGAAAGAGTCAAATTTCTTATACCATTGTCATGGCGCCTGTTTAAGTCCATATAGACTTTTCTTTAATTTGCAGACCATGTTCTCCTTCCCTTTCACTTTGAAGCCTTTTGGTTGTTCCATAAAGATCTCTTCATCAAGATCACCATGCAGAAATGCAGTCTTAACATCGAGTTGCTCCAATTCGAAATTCATGTATAATCCTAGTATAAACTAGAATTCAACACATTTTCCTAGCAATTAATGTTCATCAAAGTCAATACCTTTCTTTTTATCGAAACCTTTCACCTAAATGAGCCTTATGCTTCTTGACTTCACCAAGTCGTCATTCTTTAGCTTAAACACCCATTTATTCTTGAGTCCTTTTCTCCCTTTTGGTAGTTTTGTCAACTCGTAGGTATCATTTTTCCATAAGAAATTCATCTCTTCTCGCATGGCTTTTATCCAACAGTCTTTGTCTTTGTGAGACTGTATTTCTTGGAAGCTTTCAGGTTCCCCCTCATCAACAATTAGAATATACTCTAAACTTGAATACCTTGTAGATGGTTGACATTCTCTGGTCGTCTGTCTCAACTGAGGTCCTTCTTCTAGTGGAGGGATTTGCTCCCCCTAATCAACACCTCCCGTATCACTATCATCACCACTGTCTTCCTCCTCGATGACTGGTTCTTCAAGTTCCATCCCGGTTACGATTGAACATCTCTACGCCATTAGTGGCACTTTACGATGAAGTTTGTCTGGAATGTCGGTCTATGACACCTTCCTGTGTAGAACTCCTCATCTCATATCCAGATGAAGATGCAGGGTTCTTATCCTGAAGCCGATCTTTACTCCTTTGGTACATGCATGAATGCTTTGACCCCAAACACCTTCAAGTGAGATTATGGAACATCTTTTCTTGTCCAAACTCTTCGAGGAATATCAAAGTCCAAAGGAACTGATGGCGTCACGTTGATCGAGTGGAGCTTTAGTGTTAATAAGCTATTAAAATGACTTAGGAAGTTTAGCCAATTTTAACATGCATCGGACCTTTTTTTTTTTTAACTGATGGCGATCTTTGCTCTCTTTTTTTTTTTTTTTTTTTTTGACATCTATTGTATTTGTATAACTTGGATCTCCCGTAATCTTTTCCCACTCTTTCACTATTTGAGTCAGGCCTAATGGACATATTTCAAGATGTTATTCAATGAGGAAATGGGGAAAAACAAATATAATATCATTATAGGTGAGTCAATTAAAAAAGGAAAATAAAGAAAAGAAAGGAGGGAGGGTCATTCTTCCTATTGAATAGTATTCTAAGAGTACTCTTTTGACCAAATGGGTGCTTGGGGATAAAAAAATACGTATATATATTTAAAATATATAAGAAGTGGAATGACAGACGATGTCAATTATGATTTTGAAATGAATAAAAAAACATTAAAATAATGGATGAAAAAGGTAGGGAATCCGGGAATGAAATGGAATCCAGGTTGTAAAAATGACGCACTGGAAAAGTGAAGTGGGAAACTGATTTGTTAGTTCCCACACTTTAATATGCAGTGATGCGCCTTGAAACACAAATGATAGGATCCCTCTATAAACAAAACACAAAGAGGCAATTAAGGAGATGGGTGGTGGTGGTGGCATTATTTTCCTCATCCTCTTCTGCATTAATCTCTTCTTCATCTTCTAAGGCCTTGAAGGTGGGTGATCTCCCAAAACATTTACGACCACAACCTGTTGTTACGCCTACAATTTGTAAGACCAGCCCTTTACAATTTTTTTTTCATATATATATATAAGCAACAACATCAATATTTTACAATTAGGATTAGCATGAATATGCTGTACAATGTCATAATTAATTTATATGATAACCATAAGCTTGACTTGTCTTAATTTATAACTATAAAGGGATATATATATATATATAACAACATCGTTGAAAATGCTCGAGCAAAAAGGTCCATACCGCAGGGATCACCTCTTTGGGATCAATTGTAGGCTACATGGCTAGGCCCCTAATTTTTTTCTCAACTTTTTCTTTTTAACACGTAGATTTCTCACAATAAGTATAAGAATTTAATAGAAGTAATTTTAGGATGGGGCCTTAAGTTAAAAATATTTTTATTAGAAAGAACAATCATTTGAAACTTTTTTAAAAATTAATTAAAAAAAAATCTATCTTCCAATTACCATAAGAGAAAAATAATATATTACCTCTTAAAAAATAAAAAATAAAGAAATTAATAAAGATTTTCATCAGTAATTTTTTTATAGTAATGTAAAATTTATCTTTACTTTGAAACAAGGGTTTTAGCATTATGTTATCGCAATATGAGATAGAAAGTATAACAATTTAATAAATTAGAAATTTTTTCCTCTTAAAGAAAAAGAAAATTGTCGCTAATTTTGCCTTGCTTCTTATGGAGATGATAATAATATTTGTGATTTTGGTGATCTAATTGCTGCTAGAGGCTCTTACTCGCCTTAGCCACTTTTAGAACATGCAGCTAATTAACTTAAATTTTTTTAAAATTTTTAATTGAATATATTATATATTAGAGAGCAGAACGGGAGCAAAATTGTGTTGTCACCTTTCTAAAGTGTGCATAAATAATATTCAAAGTTTGGCATCTTGAAAATTAAATTTATCATAAAACTGACACCTCTGCTCTCTAAACGAAGCTATATTCAGACACAAAATTCGTTATTATTTAATAAAATGATCATTTTCTAATAAAGGAATTATTGATGTCTATTATATTTTGAAATAAACTTTTCAGAAATTGATTACACTTAAATTCTTCAAAAATATTTTTATATATTCTTCATAAATGATAGAGAGAGCTTTCTTGTATTTTCCTCATCTCTTTTAAAAAATTAATCATTTTGATTGAGGATAGCAAAGTATCATCTTTTAGCTCTTTAGGGTCAGAGAGGATTTACCTAGTGTTCAGACTCAAATTTTTTTGAAATTTTTTTTTCTATTGTATTGAAGGGTATTTAAACTCAAGTGTTATACTTTGCCCCCATTGAAATGTCTCATGCATCTTGATACCTTAATTATTATAATTCTCTTTTTAAGTTTGGGAATTTAAAATAAATACATCTTACCAGCTTATCATACAACCTCGATAGTTGGAATGATAGGATTAAAAAGAAAACACAAACAAGTATAAAGGAAAATAAAAATGAGAGAAAATTCAAGGATATACTATATTTTTCTACTTATACATGGATACTTAACTAAATAAAATTGTTCAATGTAATAAAGAAACCTTTATGTATTCTTCATAACAAGCATGATACTCATATTGAACGCAAATCTTGTAAATTTGAATTTTTATATAAATTTGTAGTTTAATATGACATCGAGTATGGTTTGACAGAAGATCGCGAATTTGAGTCACCTTTTTATAATTTGAATATTTGTTCCTCGTAACTTGATATGCAAGAAGATCCATGATCTTAGAGGCATCTCCCTATTGTTAGAGTAATTCCTTGAAAACATGAGAGTAACAGCCCATTTAGAGGTGTTTAATTTATAAAACTTGTTTTAAAATTTATTTTCGCAATACTATGTTTTGCATGATCTTTTAAAAAATAATTTTTTAAAAGTAAAAAACAAAAAAACTTATTTGTATGAAAATTTTATATTCTTAAAAATTATTGAATTTATTAGTGAATTTAATGCATTAAGTCTAATTTAATTTGAGTTTATTTACCTAGTGAAAAAAATGAAGAGTTGATGATTTTATGTTGAGGAAAAATAAATAGAGTTATTTTAAATCACTTTTTGTTCACAAATATCTAGTGTTTATAAGTCTATTATTGAGTTTTAAATGATTTTTTAAATAATAAACTTTTAAATGAATGCAATTATTAGGCTTCCATTTAATTATAAATAATTTATCAAATGAAAATTGGAAAATAATTATTTTATATAAAGAGAAATAATAGTCATTTAAACTTATTTCTTTCATCTATTATTTGTATTGATTGAATCTCTATTTGAGTTTTAAGTTATATTAATTTATAATTACTAATTTCATTAATCAATTCAACACATTAATCCTTATTTAACTTGAAGTTCATTTCTCTAATGAAAAAATAAAAAATTAACATAATGATTTTATACACATGTATGTTTCTTTTGTTCTTAAAATGCAGAAAATAGTTTCTACTTGTTACTTAAAAGTTATTCTCTATTTTATTTTAGCTTAAAAAAATTGCAAACAGAGAATAGTGGCCTTTTTAAAAACCTTTTCTGTTTGGAAAAACTAGTCTTTAATCGCTTGCCAAACTTTATAAAATTAAAATTGGGAGTCCTTAGACCAGATCGTCTAGGGTTCTCTTTGAGGAATCAAAATTCCTCTACGCTCTGACTGCTTTCCCTTTGCCCCAGTCGCAGTTGTATTGCCTTTCTTCCACCAGAGTTGGTAGCGGCAACCACTTTCGGAAAAGAAGTCGCCAAGTCATTCTCCATGTTAGCATACTTAAAGATTTTTTTTTTTTTTTTTTTTGGGGATAATTGTGGTTGTCCGAGTCAGTTCCCATGATAAGCATGCTTTCGGTTATTTATTTATTTTTAAATGATAATAGATGACTTGATGCAGAGTTACAGATCGAGTTGTAATTTAAAAGAAATAAAGAAAAGACTGCATTTTTCTGGTTATTAAAAAATTATGTTGTTGTTGATTTAATGGGAAAACGACAAGACATCACTGACTCAAACCCTAAAATGAGTTTTCTGAATCTCTCTACGAGTCTACTCGGGCGGAACCCAACAGTTAACACTCCAGCATCGGAATTGTGTATATATATATATATACACATAAATGGCCAAAGAAGTGAACCAATTATCATATCTTACAAGCAAAGAGCTCTGAATAATCAAGAATATTGCTGTCTTAGTGGGTAATAATGATTGAAATGAAGAAAGTTTGATACGAGTCTACGCGGGCGGAACCCAACAGTTAACACTCCAGCATCGGAATTGTGTATAAAGATATACACATAAATGGCAAAAAAGTAGACAATTATCATATCTTACAAGCAAAGGCTCTGAATAATCAAGAATATTGCTGTTTCGGCTCGGGCCAGTCAGAAGACGTATCGGTCGCATGATACGCAAAATAAGATGATTAAAATATTTGAAAATTATTAAAATTTTATATAAATTATTAGAAAAATAGACATAATTAAAATTTAATAAAATAAATTTCTTTTATATTTAAAAATGGGAATAGAAAAAACAAACGGAAACTAAACATGTTTTCCCACATTTTCTTGTTATCCTTATTATTGTCAAGAACAAAAAACACTTTTCAAAAATAATAAACAAACATACATTAAACATGTTTTCCCTGTTCTTCTTATTTTTAAGAACAGAAACAGTTTTCAAAAATAAGAATAAAATAAACCCTTGTTTTGAAAAAATGTTCTAAAAAATATGAACCAAATAGGTCAAAATCTTATTTCGAAGTCAAATAAAAAACAAAAATTATCTTAATTTTAATTCTTAATTGAAATTTAAGACGGGTTCTAAATCTGTAAATTGTGAAAAACCAAGTGGTGGCATTTTCTATAATTATATACCAGATCGGAACCCATTTTTATGAAGTGCCCAAGGAAGTTTAATCACAATGGCCTTCTTCTTTACTCAAACCAATAGTTCTCTCCTTTGCTTCTTCTTTGTTTCATCAGCCTTCAGTCCTCATCTCTCCTTTCTTCTTTGGCTTAATCCTAGTTCACATTGGCGGCGAGTCTATGGATTCTCTCGCTCTCTCTCCTCTTCTTCTTTGCTTCTCTTTTGATATTCCTGATAAGTTTCTTCTTCCATTTCTGTGAAAAAAAATGGTTTTTTTTTTTTGTTGTGATGGGTAAAAACAGTTTTTTGGTACTTTTGAAATGAAAAAGTGTTCATTTTTGGTACTTTTGAAGAGAAATTTCAGATTTATGTAAAAAAAAATGGTTTTTTTTTGTTGTGGAGTAAAAACAGATTAAGGAGTTAGAGACTTCGGCTTTTCATTCTCAAAGAGATCGGAGTTGACCCGGAGTTAACGGAATTTCGGCCCGAGATCATCCGGGAGTTCGCGTTGTCTTGAGTTTGAGCGATTTAGTCTAGAGTTTGTGGTCCAACATCGTATCTGGTATCGGATTCGGTGCGATCACCCTCGAGACGGTTATGACTCAGCCGAGTTGTACCGGACTAGGCCGAGTTTTCGAAACCTGGTGGAATAAACTCCTGGATCAGATTCTAACCATAAATCATGAGATTGGAGTTTTCTGTACATACCCGTCTGCAGTATTATTACTCTTCCAGCAGTTGTACGTAAGGGGAAGAGGAGGAATGATATCAGGAGGACGCAGAGAAACCATGAATAAGCCTCCTTTTCAATCATTATTACCCGCTAAGACAGGCTGTCTAACGTACAACTGCTGGAAGAGTAATCTGATCCAGCAAACTCCAATCTCATGTTTTATGGTTAGAATCTGATCCAGGACCAGGATTCTACCAACCAGTTATATGGTAAACCCCAGAAAACTGCTGTTTTATTTTTATTATTGGCACATGATTATGAATTATGATTTATATTGATTCATGATTTGTTTTTTCCCAGAAGAAGGTGGGAGTGGAAACCGTGGCAATGATGGGAATAAAATGAGAGTACATCCTAGTCACTCGAATCCAGCCCACTCCCGCACTGCCCACTCATCTCCCTTCCCCGCAACTCCATCCAGGATACCTAACTTATCTCCCTCCCCCGGAAGCCGATTCAGGATACCTAACTTCTTTCCCTCCCCCGGAAACTTATCTCCCTCCCCCGGAAGCCGATTCAGGATACCTAACTTCTTTCCCTCCCCCGGAAACTTATCTCCCTCCCCCGGAAGCCGATTCAGGATACCTAACTTATCTCCCTCCCCCGGAAGCCGATCCATGGGAATAATTTTCATTAGCACTGGTACGTAATTTTCATCATCACCCCTTCTTAATTTCGAGTTTCCACTGCTAGTCATCCTTATGAATAAGGGTGGTAATTTGTGTTCATGTGTCATGTTGGGGTTGTTTTAATATATAAGTATTTTCAAGATTGAAAATATCGGTTTTGACGGATATATCGGTGTTTAGATTTATAGATATATCGGTGGATATTTCTATATGAAATAAAAATTATTTAAAATTTATAATAACATAGATAGAGGCTTTAATAATTATAAAATAAATAATGATGTATATTTAAAATATTTTTTATATTTGTAATTTCATGTGTCATGTTAGGTTACTTTAATATATAAGTATTTTGATTAAATATCGGTTTTTAACGGATATATATGGTGTTTTAGATTTATAGATATATCGGTGGATGTTCTATATGAAATAAAAATTATTTAAAATTTATAATATAACATAGATAGAGCTTTAATAATTATAAAATAAATAATAGTATATTTTAAGATATTTTTTAGTATGTAGATATTTGTAATATAATTAATATATAACTAAAGTAAAAATAATAAATACATATTTACTTAATTTTCTATGCTTGTAGGTGTTATTTTCAAAAGGAAAAAATCATTTTATTATATCTAAATAATAATTTCTAAAATTCGCGGACAATTTTTACTATTGCAACTAATTTATTTAATCAATTAAATAAAAATATATATTAATAATTATCTTATGAAATTAATATTAACTTATAAAATATAATAAGTAATATTATTATTATTATTAAATATTATATATTGCACGCCAACTTTTTGAATTTACTTTTAATATTTTAAAATATACAAATTAAATAAAAGTAAAATAATAAATAAAAGTAAATTAAAATTATGTAACTTTTAAAAATAATAGTGGGAAATAAATAAGGATATATTACAACCATAATTTATCTTTTCATTTTAAAAAATCATAATTTATCTAATTAAAATGTATTTAATAATCTAAAAAATTAATATATTAAATTTATTGAAGTTTGAAAGTTGTTTTGCCAAAATTTAAGGGGCTTTGAGATTCATAAGAGAAATTAAGGGAGTTGATATTTTTCTAACAAATTGATAATTTCCCAAAAAATCGATTGTTTCCCTAAAAAATTGACAATTCTAACTGTTGAAGTGCTTTAAAAAAGCATATGAAATCTCGGTCGTTGGATCACCTACAGAAAGCGTTTCAAGCATTGGATCATTTGATCAAACGGTCAAAAAAAGTCGATATTTTGAATATATCATAGATATATGGCTGATTATATTCAACCTAAACACATAAAACTTGAACTTGATGTGTCGAATTCATGTCAAAGTCTGATTCATGTCGAATTTTGTCCAGTCTAATTGTCGGTCATATATAGGCACCACTTCCCTTTTCATTCTCAATATTTGTCACTATGAACTAGTAGTAGGCTTCTCAGTTTCTGTACCTCCAATACGTTCAGTGTTATCCATCATTATATGTTTAAGTTAAAAATATCTTCTTTTTTTTATATATTTATCATTCAGGTTTGAGAAACGAATCAACTTCATGTTATGAAATTATAATTTTATGAAATAGTACCGTTATGAAATAATACTAGCTACATCAATAACTTAGAAAATAGAATAATAACAAATTTATAAAATAATAAATAAAATAAAATATAATGGACAAAGAAACTTATATGGTAAACCCTCTAAATTGAGGAAGAATGAAATCTTTTAATTTTTGGAAGGAATACTATAAGGAGTGTAAGACCCCTTTCATAGTATAATAATGGAACTATATATATATCTAGTTTTGTTGTTTTTTTTTTCTTATGTAGGATAGTTTCAATCTTATCATGACTTCCTACTGAATTATAAATTTATAATTAGTGGAATAAACGATCGTTTTTAATTTCATTACTTTTTCTTTCATCTACTACAGCAGCCAAATTGGATTCAGGAGTGATTGCGGCATGTGGTGCCGGTGTGTTTCATCGCGACTGCATAAAAGCCTGATGAAGTTGAAGGAACGGAAATATATATATATATATATATATATGAAGAGATTTATAACTCATGCTTGTGTCTTTATTTATAAATTACAAGGTCTTATCAGTAACTGTTATTGTGGGCCTCCATCTTGCTTTGTGTTTGTTTTTCCTTTTCTCCGTTTTTTGGACAATTGTTGTTATATTTGCATGGCTCTTGTTATGCAACACCACCCAGATCGGAGAAATAATAGGCCGCGGCCCGTCTCCGGCCTATAGGCCGGTTGACCGGTTGACCGGTCAATGGGTTAGATCAGACTTTGCATTTCTTTAGGGTCTGTGATTCAGTTCACGAGCCTTGTACTAGGTGGGCTTAACGGGCCCAAGATGGGCTGGCCAGATGGGCCCAAGGCGGGCGGACTTAACAAATCCGTAAAAGCGGGGACATGGATGAGCTACGACACTAAAGTTGGGGCACCTGTGGTTGTGAACCGAAAAAAAAAAAAACTCAAAGATCTAAATTTGACATATGGCTATCACTCAAGAGGATTTATGCACCTTTTCCCTTCAAAATGAAATAAAATTTTTTATTTAAAATCATATGACATGGTATTATTGTCATTTTTTTTTCATTCAAATTCCTAATATTACAAACACTAGGAGTGAAATCAAATTATTGATTTCATTCTATGAAAAATAAGAATGGAAATCGACATATATATGTGTGTTCCTAGACACCGTCCCTAGTGTGTTTGGACTCTATTGTGTAGGAAGTCCAAAAACTTCATGCATCTATCTGAACTTTGTGTGGGACGGTCAATGTGCGGACCAGAGAAAAAATATATCGAGTAAAATAAAAGCACACATAATATTTCACGCGATTCGACAATTGCCTACGTCCATGAGGTTGTGCCCAGATGCAAGGATTTTTATTGATTTGATTCAAGGCATACAATTAGTATATGTGGTATGAAACACCTTCTCTACCACTTGTTGTGGCGCCCTAAAACCGGGGTCGTTGATGACATCAACCAGCGGAATACTCGTGAATGTCGGGTAACGAGCACCGCTCCTGTCATCCGAGTGAAGTCTCCTTTGTACGGGGGAGCTCTACCCAGGTACAAATCTGTCCCAACATCAACAATGACTACGAAGTGCACATGCGAAAGTAAAATAATGGCCACTTGGGCCTACCCAAATACTAAAATATATATATCCCAACCAAATATATTACATGGTTCAAAGTTTTTACATTACTCTTAATTCCAACATATATTAAAATTTAACTCTAATACATGTTATACAAGTCGAGATACCCCAGAAGCCACAGCTTCGGCTTTCTTCTAAGCGCGGCCTCTAGTGGCGTCGTCACCGTGCACACTCACATACGAAATGGTGATCCCTCGACAGGGTGAGCAACGCCCAGTAGAGATAATTTCCTACATGGGTTACTCCCCACCTAAGTGCACATGCAATGACAATCAAACACATTCAAGCAAATACATGATCTTACTTGAATGTCTACATGTCATGGATGAGAATGTGACTCACCCTATCCATATCCAGGAGTCCTCACCAGCTCCTCACATATCTGAAGTTGCCAAGTATGAGCTACTGTCATTTTTTCCGATGACAACCCAAGATTACTCTTAATCTTTTGATTTTTCATTTACAACCATTTACCTCGAGTCCTCACTAACTCCCTCAAAGATTACTCAAACATGCATTTTGCCATAAATGAAAACCATTTCCAAACAAAGGTATTTGTTTTTAGTCGTGGACAACCCTCCGATATAAATAGTGGACAGACTTCGATAATCTATTTTGTGGACAACCCTCTGATGTATATCAATTGGGTAGACTCCGACGATTGATATTATATGGACAACCCTCCGATGTTGTAGTGGACACACTGGGTAAATAATATTGTTGGTCAACCCCTGCGAAGCGATTATCTCGAAACCACCTCATGCACTCTCCTATTGTTCAAAAGTTGCCCTAGTGCATATGAAATGCAATGAGCTATTTCCATTTCCTTAACTTTGTGCGACTCATTTGGACTTTGTCTAGTGTCGAGCCTTTAATCAGCACCATGCGCGGTGTTGATCCATGGCCAGGTGTACTCGCGACACACCATCGAACACCTAACATAGTGTCGATCCCAACTATGCACTCACACCCATGTCATGCGATGTTTTCGTGCATGTACAATGCAATGATGTCAATTCCAACCACTCATGCTAATATATGAAACATGTATATATTAACATAATTAAATCACATAAATCATGTTATACAGATTCACCATCAATTACACCAAAATTAGCTCACATGGGCTAATTAACAAACACGAGCAATTCATTTTGAATCACTCAACCAAACATATTTTCACACCAAAATTTCGTGTCACTATTCACGTGAACAATGAAACCCTCGGGTTACTGTTCACGACCACACAAATAGGAATTTTCTCCACTCGGTTGAAAGCTTTTGAGACCAAGTTTACAGCTAAAACAAGCCTCAGAATGTTCCTAACCATTTACATGGCTCTTAGAGCATCTCCAACAAGGCTATCTAAAATAGCTACTCAAAATATATTAAAATATTGTATTATCTGTATTAACTAACCACTTTTCAAAATCACTCCAACAACGCTATCTATTTTAGCTATCCACTTCTAACTAACAACTAACTTTCAATAATAAAATCTAAAATACTATATAGAATGTCATGTCATCACCATATTGATGGCATCACATGTGTGTTAAGCCCGTCATCAAAATTTTAATTTTTTATTTTTTTAATAACGATCTTATTTACAACGATCACAAAATAAATTTTAAAATTTGAATGAGGTAACCATTATGTTTTGTTTTTGTTTCTTTGTGAGAATCCCCTCCATCCATTTGGTTGATACCTTAACTCATTCCAGCAATGTTCAAACGAGGAAAGGAAAGATTTATAGAGTTCCTTGTACAAGTTCTTAGCATCACGAATCGAAAATTTTTACAACAAAACTCATTACCATGTCATTAAAAAGATAACTATTTTGTAAGAAAAATATTAACTCAAACCTTATGTTTCTCTATCAAACCCACTTTGATTAAGTCTTTCTATCTGTGCAAGCACACAAAAGAAGAGAAACAAAATTTTAAGAATTTTGATTTTTATTAATAACAGTCCACGAAATTCAAAATTTTAAATTTTGAATTTTCAATAGTCATATTTATAGGTACTTGAAACAAGCAGTATACGCCTTACGACGATCTTACGTGATGAAACTCCCAGAGTGTTGTTGGTGCAAAAAAAATTATAGCTAGCGTCTTTGCCCTAGCCAGAAGTAGCTAGCCAAATGGTGGTAATGTAAAATAGCTAGCATGATAACTAGCCTCTTGGAGACAATATTTAAGGGTCGACTATGTAAAATAGCTAAAGGGAAAGGTTTGGCTAGCCTCTTGGAGATGCTCTTAGCGAATTAGTAATTAAAGATACCTACACACTCTTGGAGTTGTCGAACTCCACCAAATCGATTCTTGCAGCGTGGCTTCCCTCGCCGCGTAGAGCAACTTTATATTACTCGTCAGCCGGCCGGTCAGATCGACTAAATCTAGAGAGAAGGAGCACTTTCTCTCTGAAATGGATCTCTGACCTTTGCATCAGTTAAACAGTGCCCTTGGTGCGGTCTTTTGGAGAAGATGGCTGTTCATATTGTCCTTTCCTCATTAAACTTTCATTTAATACCATCCGTGTCCTCAAGTCTTGGATTTTGACATAGCCCGATATCTACATTGTCAATTTCCGTCATCTCTCGTCTTGCGGCGTCGTCCGCGAGTACGTGTAGTAGGTGACTTTTGTCACACATCATGTCTCTCAAACCGTTTACAACACGGAGCTCGGTGCGCAAGCGTGAAATTAGGGCTATACCGGTATTCGACAAAATTTGGCAGTGGTAAGTAGATTTGGCTAGGCGATTCCAACGGTGAAATCCGTTTCATCGTCGAGATCTAGAAAAATTTTAGTTTTACGAAATGACCATTTTACCCTTTTAGAAAATTGGAATTTTCTGGTCTCACATTCTCCCCTCCTTAAAAAGAATTTCATCTCGAGTGCGGACAATCGACCGTCACATGCATAGCTGCGCATGCACTACAGCGCATGTAAACTGAAGTCATTTAAGTATTGCTTGACCTTTAAACCACGTACGTTCATCCCTAAACAGAAGGGATAGGTGGCGCGCTCGTGTCTCGCACTCCCATTGACTCCTCCACTCCATGATCTTCCATACTTTCGCTGCTTATGGTCTTGTGTCGCAAACACAGTCGGCTATCATAATGCTGCGGTCCCTCCTCGAAGGTCCCATCCAGTGTCAACCTCAATCTCTCCTCAATCCTTACATTAGGTGGATACGGAGTATCTGCGTGAACATGGGCGATAAATACCTCGTGGATTTTTGACATGCCTAGGTCGTAAAAACCAATATGCCTTCTGGTGCCTACCCTCGAGTATCTCGAAGGGTCTAATGAACCCTAGGCGATGGCTTCTCGCGCTTCTTGAACCTGACCTCCTCTCTAGGCATCACCTTGAGAGGCGTGATCGACCTCGAGACTCTAAGGGTCGACGTCGTACATTTGCATAACTCTTCTGTCGGCTCTGAGCCGTGAGAAGATGTTGTCGTATCAAGCTCACCTTCTCGGAGGTGTCTCTAATCAGATCAGGACTAGTGATGGAGCTCTCTCCCACCTCGGTCCAACATATCGGTGATCTGCATGGCCTCCCATACAATGCCTCATATGGTGCCATCTGTATACTCGTTTGATAACTGTTGTTGTGGGCAAATTCCACTAAGGGCAAGTGCTCTTTCTAACTACCTTTATGATCCAGGACGCATGCTCGCAGCATGTCCTCTAACGCCTGTATATAATTCACACAACATGTAACCCTACACAGCCCACGCGGTGTGTAGCGACCTTCCCAAGGTCACAATCATGACAGTCAATGGATGTCGGCCCTGATCCATGTCATGAATGACATCCATATCACAGAGTCCTTAGGCTCACCCAGCATGATGCAATTTCAAAGGGGTCGAATCGAGTCACCCCGACTCCTATCACTCAACTCTAACTCTCGTGATAACCTGGCCAGTGTGTTTCATCTCGAGTCACTCGGCTCCACATCACTCAACTCTAAGTCTACGTGATAACTTGACTGTGTGTTTTCACCTCGAGTCACTCCCGACTCCTATCACTAAACTCTAAGTCTTCGTGATAACATGACCGTGTGTTTTCTCTCTCGAGCAACATAACTTTTCGGCCTATACTGCGAGCCTCTTACATTCACACAGAAATTTCGGATATCTCCGCAGATTATAACACCCGCTGAAATTTCGGATAACTCAGTCTCACCGCCTGTGAGGAAATTTTGGATAACTCCACGGGTCTCTTACACCCACGCAGAAATTTCGGATAACTCCACGGGTCTCTTACACCCACACAGAAATTTTGGATTTCTCCAAGGGTCTCTTACACCCACACAGAAATTTCGGATTTCTCCACGAGTCTCTTTGTGACGCCGCAAAACCGGGGTGTCCGTTGACAACTTGTCAACCCGCGGAATACTCGTGAATGTCGGGTAACTGCGACACCTCTCCTGCATCGGAGCGGGAGTCTCCTTTAATGCGGGGCTCTGAAGTACAAATATGTCCTATGAGTTTACAATGACCATCACCGGGATCCATGCGAGTAAAATAATGGCCACTTGGGCCCTTGCATCAATACTCACAAAATACATCAACTATATGCAATAGTTCAAGAGTTAATAAATTTCTCTTCATACAAACATATATTAAAATTCACAATTCTAATACATGTTATACAACAATATCAAAGCCACAAGTCGGCTTTCTTCCATCGTGGCCTCTAGTGAGCGTCGTCCTTGTGCACACTTCCTGTACTTGAAATGGTGATCCCTCGACAAGGTGAGCAAAGCCCAGTAGACATAATTTCCTACATGGGTTACTCTCCACCTAAGTGCACATGCATGACAAACAATCACATTCAAGCAATTTCCTTGAACCTACTCGAATGTCTACGTACGGAAGGAGCCCATGTCTCAGTCCTCCGCAGGCTCTCACACATGCCTAAACCCGATATGCGAGTAAAAATATCCGGTTTTCACAACAAAAGCTTTTTGTTCTTGAAAGAAACTTACTCACCCAGTTCGGTAAAAATATTGGACTACCCTCCAGGAATTGGCTGGATAACTCTTCGAAGCAGTCATAGTCCTCATCAAAGTTATCTTGTTTGGACGTCTCTCCAAGGTCTTCGGAAAATCTTCATGAAATTCCTTTCACAAACATTTTCATTTTTGTTTCATTTAAATGCTCATGCACTCCTCCTAATATTCTAGGGTGCCCCAATCCATATGGAATGCATGATGCCAATTCAACACATTCATGCTAATATATTCACATGCATATATATTAACATAATTAAAATCACATAAAACATGTTATGCAAATTCACGATCAATTACACCAAATTAGCTCACATGAGCTAATTAACAAACACGAAACGAAATTCATTTGAATCACTCATCGAAACACATTTTCACACCAAAAATTTCGTGTCACTATTCTGTGTGAGCAGTAAAACCCTCGGATTCTTGTTCACGACCACCTGAATTTTCTCCACTCGGTTAAGCTTTTTTAAGGCCGAATTTACGGCTAAAGCAACCTCGAACATTCCTAACCATTTATATGGCTCTTAGCCAAGATTAACGCCAAGTAGGAAAGATCCTACTCTTGGAGTTGTCGAAACTCCACCGTCGGTACCCACCGCATTAGCCTCGTAGCGTTGAACAATTTTCCTTCTTATAAAACCAGCAGAGCGATCCGATTAGCGAAATCCTAGAAGTGCTCTCTCTCTCTCTAAATCAAATCTCGACCCACGCATCTCAGTTGACATTCTGCCCGTTTTTGGTCTTTTGGAGAAGATGAACACTGTTCATCTTTTGTCTTTTCCTCATTAACATTTCATTTAATTCCATCCATGTCCTCAAGTCTTGGATTTTTGACACTTGGCACTATCTCGGCCATCCATTTCCATCATCTCTCTACTCATACAACATGTGTCACATGAGTACATATAGTAAATGACTTTTGTCACATCACATGTCTCTTAAACCCGTTTTATGGCACCCGACACCCGGTACCTCGAAAAAAGTGAAATTACGACTGTCTCGGAATTCGACGGAATTCGATGTGTTAGCTAGATTTTGCGAGACGATTCCAACGGTGAAATCCATTTCGTCATCCGAGATCTAGAAAAATTTCGGATTTTGACCGAAATTACCATTTTGCCATTTTTCAGAAAATTGGAATTTTCTCGGGTTTTACACTCTTACACCCACACAGAGATTTCGGATAACTCCACGGGTCTCTTACACCCACACGAAGTCGAGATAGCTCACAGAAGTCTCTCTTACACCCCTGAAATTTCAAATAACTCCACGCGTGTCTCTTACGCCCACACGAAATTTGGACATCTCCCCGGTCTTTTACACCCATCTGAAATTCGGGATATCTCTAGGGTCTCTTACCCTACCGAGGACCTTCCGGATACTCACGGGTGGGTCTCTTCACCCACACGGGACCTTTCGGATACTCTGCGGGTCTCCTTCACCTAACTCGGGCTTCTCACCTTAGGGGATGCGACCCCCTTCTTGCTTTATGACACACATTAATTACTTTTTCATTTCTGATTCGAACTATGAGTCTTCATGGACGTAGTCTAAACAAACTCGACCCACACTCACCAAGTGGTGAATGATCATCACAGTGCACCCACACGAGCTTCATTGCGATGTTAGTGCACATGAACACAATGATGCCATATTGTGACACCCCAATCTCGGGGGTCCACCATGAGCAGAATCTCGGAGATCTCTAACTCACAATCTCAACCTATCATGTCAACTCTACCCCCTTATCCTGAGGGAAAGACATCCACATGTAGAAAGCTACTCTAAAGGCCTCGACCTCTAAGTCAAATATGTCACACAAGATGCCTTAATGAATGAATATGATGCATCCAGTTCAAGCGCTACTCTGGTCGACAAGTGCGAGGGTAGGCATTGCCTTTGCATATCAGCTAATCTGATCGCTCGATTTATTTGTACCATGAATCTCTACCTCCTAGAATGATATTGCCTCTTATACCCGAGTGCGGCAATGGTAACACGTCATGCCGGCGGCCCAAGCTGACAAATTTCTGAATCCACGTAGTGGAATGCGACTGCAGCTACGGTCTGGCCTATGTGACCGTCTGCGAAGTACCCCTAGGTGCTAGTCGCGACACCACAGATTGATGCTTGTTCCTGATCCATGCTAGGGGTGGAGAATAATTTGTGTCCTCCGTCTCATTGATTGGAGCTACTTATTTGTCCCAAAACCTTGGGATCCACACGTCTCTGGGGCAATCCCTTCTCATATCAGTGGCAATGGTAGCACACCGTCGCCCATCGGTAGCTTAGCCACCCCAACTCGATCACGATGATTGGGAGCGAGGTGTCCTATAACTTTGGGATTCACAGCACCTCAGTGGGCAATCCAGTCGAAAATATCGGTATCGTGAAATAACACATCATCTTCTCTTGCACGACTAAATGCCCCCGTCACGGCCTTGGTCTTGATAACCTTAGCCTGTCTTTGAAGTCCGTCGCGAAGCGAAGTCTTACATTTCTTTCCACTGATTGGAAAGAAGATGAATCTTCCTTATCTTGATACGGCCCTTATCCTTGGATGCCTCGTATATCATCTCCTCGGCTCTTGCACCAGCACAATGCAATAAGCGTAGTATGATGCACCTCGACCTCGGTAAAGCACCTGGCGTCAATGGGGTGGTGCACGACCCGATACCTCGTGGGCCGATCTCTCGTCCTCTCACACCTCGACTAATATCACATATAATGGCAGGTTAAATTCTAATATAGTATCTCTAGGCATAAACATAGCCAGAGACCTTATTCACCTCTGAAAACATTTCATACTACATGTCATTGCATTCCTAGTAATGCGAGACAATGGTATTATATTAAATCAAATTGATGACAATTTTATTTTGAAAGATTTGATTTGATTTATTTATTTATTTTTGAAAAATCTTGTAAACAGTGCTCATGAACAGTGTTCATAAACAGTGTCCCAAATAATGACTCGAGAAGCGATTGCATTGAGTCAGCGGGTTGGAGTGCGGATGCACGCAGCGGACCTTAGGCATGGGCGCCGTTGCACCGGGCCGCACACGCCTTTGCGGCCCCGGGTGTGTCGTGGCACGATTGTCTTGATGTCGTAGGCCCGGCAGGCGTGTCGTGGCGTGTTTGCCGTGTCGTAGCGCTGCCGTAGGTATCGTGGCTGTCTCCACGTACGCCAGCAGCGAGCCGCGTGCTGTATCCGAGACCCAGCGCTCCCAGCGCGATACAATTTGTATCGCGACTCTCCACTGGCGATCCACGCTCTGTCGGGATACAAGCGATTGTATCGTGACACCTCGATGGCCATGTCACTTTCACAATCGACCACAATTGATTATTATCGTGACCCATCGATCAGTGGCTCCCTCGCTCTGTCCTTGCAATCCCCTGATGCTTTGTATCGCGACACTCTACAGCAGCCCCGGCCATGTGCGCTCGTGCCATGCGCCGTACGTGCGTGGCTAAGCCCCGTGTCGTGAAATTTGTATCGTAGCCCAGCCGGTCGTGTCATGCCCTCTCTTGGTCGTGCTCGTGGCCCACGTGCCCCTGCGCCTGCAGCCCTAGCTGCTGGCGCTGGCCTGTCTCCCGGGCCATTACTGTCTGTCTGATTTGTTGTATTGTGGCTGGCTCAGACAAAAACCTGAGCGATGGCCATTTCATGTTTTCTGCATTTTTTTCACTCACTTTTTTTTTTTTTTTCATTTCGGCTGCTGGAAAACCACCCAAAAAATATATATATATTTTTCATTTTAAACAAACCAAATAAATTCATTAAAATTATTTTATCCATTTTTCTAGTTTTACACACAAAACCTAAAAAAAAATTTCTCCTCAACATATATATATATATATATATTTATTATTTTCCATTTAATTCTGGACTATTTTGCCCAAAATTCTCTTGAACACCTAAGGTTATATTTCTCGGCCCTAGTGTTCAACGTTTTCTCCTATGCTACTCACCAAGCATACAAATCATACACAACAATTCATGTTCACACATCCAAGCACACATAACACCATGCATGCAGTGTTCTAATCTTGTCCCGTGACTTCCTAGGTAATCACATACCTAAACCCTAACATCGAGCTATACCAAGCTATGATGTTCTTATACCTTATGACCATGGCCCAAGCCCAAGTCCCTCAAGCCCTAGGTATTCGTATACCTAAGTTCTACTACACCCATAGAGCTCCCAGTGTCGTTTACCTTGGCTCACGATGCAATTGTGAAGGTAGTTATCGGGAACCATGCTATGGATGCCCACACTAAGGCTCCTAGGTGTCGTTTACCTGAGTATTTTCCAAGTTAGTAGCGCCCCAAAACCCGGGTCGGGTGAAGCCAGCAATCGACCGCGGAATACTCGTGAATGTCGGGTAACGAGCACCACTCCTGAAAAATCGAGCGAGTCTCCTTTGTGCAGGAGCTCTACCCGAAATTCTAAACTGTCCAACATGCTCCAGCATTACAAGGTCTACATGCGAATAAAATAATGGCCGCCCAGGCTGCACAAATACTCACAAAATATATATCTGACCAAATATATTACATGGATTGAGAAGTTTTACATTACTCTTAATTCAACATATATTAAAATTTACAATTCTAATACATATTTATACAAAATCAAATACCCAAAGCCACAGCGACTTTCTTCATGTGACCTCTAGTGAGGCGTCATCGCACGTCTTGGCGCTCACTGCTCACGATAGGTGATCCTCGACGGGGGTGACAACGCCCGATGGGAATAATTTCCTACATGGGTTACTCCCCACCTAGTACATGCAATAACAATCAAACACATTCAAGAAAATACATGATCCTACTTGAATGTCTACATGTATCATGGAGGAATGTGACTCACCCTATCCCATCCCGAGTCCTCACCGACTCCTACATGCAAGTTTCCAAGTATGAGCTCTTGTCATTTTAGTTGACAACCCAGATTACTTTAATATTTCATTTTTCATTTTACAACCATTTACCTCGAGTCCTCATGACTCCCCAAACATGCATTTTGCCATGAATGAAAACCATTTCCAAACAAAGGTATTTGTTTTTTAGTGGACAACCCTCAGAGCATAAATAGTGGGATGGGCCTTTCGATAATCTGGTTTGTGAATGACCCTCGGAGTGTATATCAATTGGGGCGGAATCAGACGATTGATATTATGGACAATAGCCGATGTTGTAGTGGACACACTCCGATAAATAATATTGTTGGTCAACCCTCCAAAACAATTCTCTCAAGAAACCACCTCATGCACTCACTCCTATTGTTCTAGGGTGCCCCAGTGCATATGAAATGCAATGAGCCATTTCCATTTCCTTAACCCGTGCGACTCATTTGGACGTTGTCTTATTAATCGAGCCCACTAATCAACACCATACGTAGTGTTGATCCACGACCGTGTACTCACGACACACCATCAAACAACTAACACAATGTCGATCCCAACTATGCACTCACCATTAATAAATGCGATGTTTTCGATTGCATGTCTGATGCAATGATGTCAATTCCAACCACTCATGCTAATATATGAAACATGTATATATTAACATAATTAAATCACATAAATCATGTTATGCAAATTCACCATCAATTACACCAAAATTAGCTCACATGGGCTAATTAACAAACACGAGCAATTCATTTTGAATCACTCAACCAAACACATTTTCACACCAAAATTTTGTGTCACTATTCACGTGAACAATGAAACCCTCGGGTAGTTCACGACCACACAAATAGGAATTTTCTCCACTCGGTTCAAAGCTTTTAAGACTGAGTTTACGGCTAAAACAAGCCTCAGAACGTTCCTAACCATTTACATGGCTCTTAGCCAAGATTACTTGTAGTAAGGAAAAGATCCTACCTCTTGGGTTGGCTGAGACTCCACGAATCGGGGTGCCCTTACGTGGCCCTCGCCGCGTGGAGCAGCTTTACTTCTTGCTTTCGGAAGTCGAAAACCGACGATCCGGTCGGTGTCTAGAGAGAGATGAGCACACTCTCTCTCCCCAGAAATCGAATCTCGATATTTGCATCTCCGTTCGACGTGGCCGGAGTTTTGGTCTTTTGAGAAGATGGTATTCGTCTTTTGTCACTCCTCATTCAAAACTTTTCATTTAATACCATCCATATTCTCAAGTCTTGGATTTTGACCTTGGCCATTATCTTGGCCATGCATTTCCATACGTCTCTCTCATCTTGCAACATACGTCACAAGAGTACTTGGCAGTAGGTGACTTTTGTCATCATGTCTCTCAAACCGTTTCTGACACGGGCTCTCGGTGCCTCGAAAAGCGTGGTCAAACGTCTCGGAATTCTGATCGGCGATGAAGTAACTATATTTCGTGAGGCGATTCCAACGATGAAATCCGTTTCATCATCAGGATCTAGAAAAATTCGGATTTTCAGGAAATGACCATTTTACCCTTTTTAGAAAGATTAGGTACTCTCGGGTCTTACATGATCCTTCAAAGCTTAATCACTCATAGTGGAATTCAAAATAAACTCTCTTCATTCCCCTCTCTAAAGCATCACACACCTATAACCTACATTACATCAATATAAGATGAAAATAAATAACATCATCTTTCAAACCAGGTGAAAGGCTTTTAACATGCAATACCTCAACTGAGTATCTGCACTTTGCACTCCTTCAGTATGTCCCGACATATCTCGTTCTTCTCTAAAATCTATTGTAGAATATGTCATGAGTAACTTCCAACACCCTGAATTTATAGCCCTAGCAATTGGCTAGATCATTATCCTAATATGATTCTAGATTCTTGTGACGCCCCAAATCCCGGGGTGTCTCGTTGACTACCGTCAACCTGCGAAAACCTGTGTGTCTCATATTATGAGACCCATACATGAGTAAAATGGCTACGTCGGGCCCATACATCCATACTCATCAAAATATAACAAAATATATCACAATAGTTTCAAGAGTTAATTACACTCTTATACAAACATATATTAAAACTAGTTCGTTACAATATGTACACAAACATGAATCAAGGCCACGGTCAGGCCCGCTTCATAATCTACGGCCTCTGGGGCGTCTCTTCCTAAATGTTCACTGACACACCGAAAGGGGATCCCATGACGGGAGTGAAACGATGCCCAGTAGTTGAATTCTCTACAATTTACTCCCGCTAAAATGCACATGCAATGGCACATCACAACATCCATTCCACACAATTTCACGATGCATACATGGAATGATTTATATCATGCATGAAATGTTTCCATGCCCATACGAGTCACTCCATAGTCTCCCTCACACATGCCTATACCCAGTGGCAATCATCACTTGGTAATGCCCGATAGCGCTGAGTCTCGAGCCTTTGTCGGCTCTGCATGATACGAATTTGCCAATGGGTAACCCATCCCGAGTCAATCCGACTCCTATCACTCAACTCTAGGTCTAAGTGATAAACATGACCGTGTGTTTTCTCTTGGGCAACAGAACTTTTCGGATTACACTGCGGGTCTCTAACACCCATACAGAACTTTTCGGATAGTATCGCAGGTCTCTCACACCCGTGCAAAACCTTTTCGGATAGTACCGCGAGTCTCTCACATCCATGAAGGACCTTTCGGATAATACCACGGGTCTCCTACACCCGAGTTCCAGGGACGCCCAACACACATTAATTATTTCTCATTTTATAATTTGAACTATGAGTCTTTATTGGGTGATCCCGAGACAACTTCGACCCACATTCGCCAAGAGTGGTGAACAACCATACCGTGCACCGACACCCGATTCGACGAGATGTCACCGTGCACATGAATGCAATGATGCCAATTCATATATCCAATTCCAATGGCTCATACACAATTATATTTCATATAATTCAAAAATCATGTTAACACATCAATTAGCATGCATTAACATATCGGTTTCCATGCCGCGTTCGAGCCCGTTCAATTAAAAGCGATAAAAGTTTATCCTCCACATCATTCCTTGCTTCTCATGTCAAGCAACCATGCAAGCAATTTCACATGGACAATTTCGATCAAATTGGAGTTTTAACGATTCAGCGATACATTAGTATCCATGGGCAACCCCCTCATCAATCACCCATTCCACTTCTTTGGAACCAAAATCCGTGTCCATTTCCAGCCTCACAACACCCAAAACCAATTCCATGGCTTTTTAAACAAGGAATATCCAAGTAGGAGAAGACCCCTACCTCCCGGAGTTTGTCGAAACTCCACGCCAGGTACGCCGCGTAAGCTCTTGCGGTGGGGATCAGCACCTCTTGTCTCACTTCGGAGTTTGGCCGGTCCGATCATTGGAAAATTTAGAGAGAAGTGAGAGCTTCTCACTCTAAAAATTCTCTCTCTCTTTCCCTTCCTTTTCTCTCTCCTTCCCTTCTCACCAAACCGGTTGGGAGAAGATGGTGCTCAAATGGGAGAGTGCCCCTCTTGCCACATGTCAGCCTACTGTTGTCTCATTTGGATTACCTTATCCTTTTATCCATCTACCATGGATTTCCCTCCAATGGCATGCTGCCATGTGTCTCATGTGAGGCCCATTTGGCTCATGTTTGACTCATTCTGCACATGACACGTGGCACTTCTTGAGCCACTCAAAATGTGCCATGTGTCCCGCATCGCTTTCGGTGCCTTGAAAAACGTGAAATTTCGACTATCTCGGAATTTGACGTGGTAGCTAGATTTTGCGAGACGATTCCAATGGTGAAGTCCATTTCATCATTCAAGGTCTAGAAAAATTCCGGATTTTGACCAAAATTACCCTTTTCCCCTTTTTAAGAAAAATTAGGATTTTCTCGGGGTTCCACAATTCTACCTTCTATTTTTTGTACTTTCTTTTAAGCTATCCTAGCGGAATAAGGAAACTTGCAACCCAAGTACCCTCTTTAGAATAGAAACCTAATTTGTATCTAATTGTAGTTTGATAGTTTTGACAATCAGATCTTCTTGATTTTATCTAATAAATCCTAGTTTATTATAATGCTTCTTCCCATAAGTCAAGAGACTAGAGGAGTCCTCTTTTGGGTAGAGTCGTACACCCATTCTAACTCCAGTTGGAATTGGGTCTAGAGATTGAGTCCTATTTCAATAAGAATCCTTCCCTTATCATGTTTCTTGTTGCATCAAACCATGTGACATAATAATAACCTGAGTAGGCTCCTTCTTGTTCAAATTTCATCCAAGAGATTATCCTCTATGTGGATTTTCTGACCTTTAACATTATCCATATGATCCAGAGAAGTCCACAGACCTCTTGATTTAACTCCCTTCTAGTTACCTTGGGCTCCAAGAGTCCCGGATCAACTCCGTCACGGGAATCATACAGTAGAAGCGAGAATATACGATTTAAATACAATGTATGATAGATATATTTTCATCACCCATTGCAGCTTTGTAGTAGTGCGGAAGCGGAATCTCTTCCTAGAATCCACGGGACCTTCGAGGTTATTCTACGTGGCCAGATCTGCGTGTGAGCGCGCACGTCACAAAAGAAACTAGAAGGTTAATCTGAAAAATACTCACGAAACCTTACGGTTTACGTTTCTCTCTCAAGAGTGTTTTTTTCTGCGAGATTCTCAATCTCTAAATATGCGTAAAACTTAAAACCACAGGAGGCTAGTAGCGGTGTATTTATAGGCTGTAACCTATCCCCAGGGTTTATAACCTGAGCCCCCGATAAATGGGCTCCTTCTTGTATCTTAATAATCAGTTAAATGGGCTCTGTCATCTAATGAGCTAGCTTGGGGATCCTATGACCCATTATTAATTAAGGCTCTTGATCAACGGTCTAGATTGCTTATGGAGCATAAATCCAACAATCTCCCACTTGCTTAGAAGCGAGTGGGATAAATAATCTTATCAGGGGCTTCTCCACAAGCGAGATGTGAATTCCAAAATTAATAATGTTTTATATCAAATGTATTTTCCTCTTTGTAAAATATCAATAATTAATTGATAATTTTACGTAAATCAAACCTAATTATTTATTCTCTTGACTTATCGGTTTCTCACAACGGATCCATGCAGCGGCCGGTGACTTTCGATTATCTCAAGTCACTAGAAACATGTCAGAGGATATTTCTTACAAATTCCATTTTGTATATTTCATAAATACTTGATAATCAAAATACCATAATCCCCAAATTATCAAGATATTGGTCGTTTAAAATAGGCCTCACTTATTGATAACTCAAAGAACCATAGTAACTTAATTATCTATTTATAATATACTCAGGATTAAGAAAAATAACATATCTAATATCGCCTGAGATTTAATTCCTTTCCACGAAATTTATCCTTGATTAAATCTCTTCGATCCTCTCGGAGGCCAATATAATTCATTCCAATACTTTATAATAACCAAGACTTATCATTTCATAAAATGTGCGGTCTAAATAAAGTGCCCAACTTTGTTAACCGTGTGAGACAATTCATTAATTATGAGAACACAGTAGTCTCATGTCTTCTATGGAGCGTATCCATATGATCATATACTACATAGTGTCTGGACCTTATCGTAAAATATAATGTGCAAAAAACTTCATATTATTATATCGAGAAAATGAAGTACAACTTGTCTTGCTCTAGGCTAAATGTAACCAACTCCCTCACTCCTAAAGTAAGCACAGGACCTCTTAAGACCCTTCACAATTTACATGTTTCTCGAACACACACGTTCGAAGAGACTTAGTAAAAGTGCACTGAGGTTCTCCTCATATGCTATTTTAGTAACCCTTGTATCCTCCTCTCATCCAATGAAATCCACGGATCAAGTGGTACTTTCTTAATATGTGTTTATGCTTTTTGTGAGACCTTGGTTCTTTGGACTGTGCTACGGCCCCATTGTTATCACAGTAAAGGGTAATGGGCCGATCTGCACTTGGTATCACATGAAGATCCAAAAGGAATTTCTTAAGCCATACAGCTTCCTTTGCGGCCAGTGCGACCACATATTCGACCCCGGTCGTGGAGTCGACAACACAAGTCTGATTTTAACACTCCTCGACAAATGGCTCCACATTTAGGGTAAACACATATCCTGATGTTGATTTACTCGAGTCAATATCCTTAATCTGAGTCCGTATAATAAGTGTTTTAAGACTCCCACTGGAATATACCAACATATAATCCCTCGTTCTCTTTAAATACTTGAGTATATGTTTCACTTCTGTCCAGTGTTCTACTCCGGGATCTAGGTAGTGCCAGGCTTACTGTCCCCCTTTGCACCAAGCGGATATGCGGCACAGTACGTAACACTAGCATACATGAGGCTACCAACAGCTAGGAAGCATAAGGTTTCTTACTAATGAGTTCTTTCTCTTCGGGAGTTTTGGTGATTATCATAGAAGATGAATTCCATGTTTGAAGGGTAGAAGTCCCTTTTTGGAATTTTCCATGCCAAAACGGGTCACTATTTTATCAATGTAGGAGGCTTGGGATAAAGTTAATACCTTATTCTTCCGGTCTCGTAAAAGTTTGATTCCTAGAATATGATTGGCATCGAGTCCTTCATATCAATACTTTTGGGTAACCCTTTCAAAGTCGGCAACACTTTCACACTTGTTTCCAATTATGAGAATATCATCTCGTAAAGTACAAAAGACTACACTATTCCTTGAATTTTCTTATACACACATGGTTCATCGGGGACTTTCTCAAATCCATATAATTTGATCTTGATCAAACACGATGTTCCATGACATGGATACTTAAGCCCATAAACATACTCTGCAGCTTGCAAACCATGTGTTCTTGACCTAAACACATGAACCGCTCGATTCTTTGCATATAGATATCCTCTTCTAGCTCTCCATTTAGAAAACTGTTTTGACATCCATTTGCCAAATCACGTATTGAGAGCTCTTGCTACGGCTAAGAGAATAGGACGAGATTTAAGCATGGCCTACTTTGGCGAAAAAGTTTCATAAATGTCCCATGCCCTCTTTAGGTGTAACCTTTTGCCTGTCTAGCTTTAGAAGGTTTCAACCTTCCCATACAGTCCTCTCTTTCTCTTGTAGATCCACTTACCTTTCACGACCGAATCGGTTCGACACACACGATTGGCGGTCCGAGGCAGAGTTCGAGTCTTGGCTCGGGGCGGGACTCTTTACTGATGATTTTTTTTTTTTTTAAAGTCGATACATTTTGTGGGTATAGCCCACATCTTATATGAATTAAATATTATATATAAATCAAAGAACTACGGCCCAGAGTGGTGTCCATCAGCATTTACAAATATAAAGCGTGCTTTTACATTTACAAATCGAGCCGCAGGAACCTACATGTAGTGAACCCTTCACAGTGTGTTAGCCCATTTGGCTATCGCGGGAGATCTTGGTCATCTTCTCCTGTGCCCTACACGGATTAAAACCAGGTGCTAAGCTTTCTGGCTTAGTGGGAAACATGTGTCTTATGCATATACACATTTAATGCATAAAACAATAACATATAATATAAATTTTATGCATTTATATTATGAACCTATACGGGTACTTCTTCTTATAACAAACTTACGCTTATTCGGATCTCAGTAGGAATTACAGATCTTATTCTTATACGAGAACTTATGCTTATAACAAACTTATGAACATTCGGGACTCCGTAGGAAATTCTGAGAACTTATACTTAACAGACTTATGTTTATTCAGGGACTCAGGTAGGAATTCTGAGAACTTATACTTAACATATTTATGTTTATTCGGGACTCCAGTAGGAATTCTGAACTTATCCTTAAGTCGGAACTTATATACTTAACGGACTTATGTTTATTCGGGACTCAGGTAGGATTCACGAACATACTTAACCCACTTATGTTTATTTAGGACTCCCGTAGAGTTACAAAACTGGCTCTTATACAGACTTATCAGTTCGGAGGTACCGTAGGTACTGCGCAGATTACTTTAACGTGTAATCGTATTGCGAACTTATTCTTATACCTAAGTAATCGGTAAGTACTACGTAATCCTATATCGGGCATTTCCGAAAGCACATACCGGTAATTCGGATCTATCCTTGTGCGAGCACCAGAGGTACGATAAGTCGAACTCAATCATAATCGTGATCACATAGCGTATTCACTCGACGTATACAACATATTACTGTATGACATTAGTCCATGACAGGTACAGATCAGAACGGATACATATACTTATTTTACGGAGACGAGAGTACCCTTAGGTACTACTGGACTTATACTTATTTTATCACACGGAGTACCCGTGAGTACCATCGACTTATATTTATTTTATCGATATCGAGTACCCAGAGGTACTACCGGACTTATATTTATATTCCTTTCTGGAGTACCCGTAGGTACTACGTGAACTTGATTAGATAAGGCAGCATCCGTGAGATACTACGAACTCAATAAGATACGCATGTAACTTAATTCAACATGATAACAAAGAGGTACTACGTAACTTAATCGAGGCATGCAACTTATTCGTATACATGAGTACCCGTATGTTTCGCGTAATCCTAATCGATACATAAGTACCCGTAGGTACTACAGACTTATTCAAATACGTGAGCACCCTAGGTACTACTAACTTATCATCGTGACTTATTCGGGATACATAAGTACCGTAGGTACTACAGACTTATTCAAATACAGGAGTACCCTTAGCAGCCACGGAACTCTATCGTATCGTGACTTATTCAGATATTATACCCGTAGGGGTACTACAGACTTATTCAAATACGTATACCCTTAGGTACTAATGGAACTTATCGATCAAAGACTTATTCAGATACATATACCCGTGAGGGTACTGACTTATTCAAATACAGAGTACCCTTAGGTACTCATGAAACTATCGATCAGACTTATTCAGATACATGGGCACCGTAGGTACTACATGACTTATTCAAATACAGATACCTTTAGGTACTACGGAACGTGACGTATCGTGATTTATTCTGATACATAAGCAATTCGTGAGGTACTACAAGACTTATTCAAATACAGAGTACCTTCAGTACTACTAACTTATCGATCGTGACTTCTTCGCATACATAAGTACCCGTAGGTACTACAGACTTATTCAAATACAGAGTACCCTAGGTACTACGGAACTTATCGATCAGGACTTATTCGTATACATAAGTACCGTGAGGTACTACAGGACTTATTCAAATACGTGAGTACCCTTAGGTACTACTTGAATCTTATCGATCAGACTTATTCGTATACATAAGGCACCGAGGTACTTAACATTTTCAGATACGTGAGCACCCGTAGGTACTACGAGCTTAATCAGAGATGTGAGACCTGCAGGTACTGGGCGTAACTATTTAGAGATGTATACCAGAGGTACTACGAAACGTATTACGCAGGCACATTCAGATCTTTATCTCCATTCCCCTATCTCGCAGTCTTAATACATAACTGTTCGACTCCTGCACTCAAGAATAATGGAATGAGTAGGACACAAAGACAATGGCACCAAGATACTATACGCACGGAAGTGCCGAGCATTAGTCGTGACAGAGTGCCTTAGCACTTATCAGACAGAGTGCCGAGCACTAATCGTATCAGAGTGCCGCAGCATTCTATCAGACAGAGCGCCAGAGCACTAATCAGAAATGTATGCCGTAGCACTTATCGTGGAGTACCGGAGTACTAATCAGAGTGCCGCAGCACTAATCGTGAGTACCGGCGACACCGTGAGTGCTTGAGCACTAATCAGAGTACCGGCATAATCGTGGAGCGCCGACACTGTAATCGTGGAGTACCCCAAGTACTAGTCGTGATTGTGGAGTGCATACTCAATGTGAGTACCAAGTACTATTCATAAAAAGAGTGCTGTGTCATTTAATAACTGGTCTTAGGTGGTTTTACAATTATATGAGGTCGAGAATCTCTATTAATCTTATAATAGGGCATTCTAGACCCTCAGTGTTCATGACAGATCGCCCTTCATATACCGGTAAGGTATGATGCGTATAATCACACCTTATTCATGGATTCTTTATTCTTCTATGAATCTACTTTACCTAAGAGTTGGAATCACCTAATCGGATCATACAAACTGAAGTTATGGCATTTTCATGCCAACTAGCTATTTTACCTTATTTTACCCGAGGGATAAATAGATACTCCTTTTCCAGGGTCTTAACTTCATATTTGGCACTATATCTTTGAACTTCTTTGTTAAGGTGCTAAGGGTTCTATTCCAACTGAATCACCTAATTCGAGCACCGAAACTCGTTACGTCTGAAACAACCCGGACTACTTCCTATGTTCAAAGCTGGAACCAGAATTCGCTTGCACATGGCCCCACTTTGAGGAATTTTTAGTCCACTAGGATCAGCCTCTGGTGGACTTTATTCTTTAAGTTTTGTTCTCCTGAAGTCTATTTTACGAGCTACTTTGAATCACTCAAATCGGATAAGAAATGAGCAAGTTATGGCCAAAATACGAAAACTGGTCGAAACAGGAAAACCAGAACAGGGTGTACCGGTACACCTCTAAAGTGTACCGGTACACTTTGGCCAAAACGACCAGAACCGAAAGTGTACCGGTACACTTTCAAAGTGTACCGGTACAAGTCACCCGAAATGCCCTAAAATGTGTGTTTTCTCACATTTTTCCATACTTTTGATACTCAAATCAATTCTACACTTCAAACACACATCAAAACCATTTCCAATTCAATTCGAATCTCTTTTATACTCAAATCATCTTTCAATTCTTATCTTCTTTCAAAACTTTCCATGAATCTCTCCCATTATATTCTAATATAATACCACCCATACAAACTAAGTAATTAAGATTTGTTAGGTTTGTTCTAAACCCTAACTCAATTTCCTTTTCATTTAACCATGAATCCAACAACAAAGGAAGGATTCCACTTATCTTGTTCCTGTAGTTTTACCAACCGTAATTTCAAGAAATCTAAGATTAAGATGCAATTCTATCAAAACCCTAGATTTAGAGACAAAGATATTAACCATATCAAGCCTTAAATTCCATGTGATCCATACAAAATCCATACTCAAAGTAGTTTCCATACCTTGGCTTGCTTGGCTTCTCTTCTCTTCTTCTCTTCTTCTCTTCTTCTCTTCCTCTTCCTCTTCTTCTCTCCTTCTCCCATCCGGTTCTCCCCAAATGAGACCAATTTGGTCTTTTAAAATCCAGATTTTGTTAAGGCCTTGTTTGGCCCTCTAAAAACCCATTTTTGGGTTGCTTCATTATTTGCAAAAGGTCCCTCTCCATCTCTTGACTATTTGAATTTCAAGTTTCCCTTTTATTTCATTTTGGCCTCAAACTCATCAATTCATGTCTTTAAAGTTCCTTTTGGACAATAAATTATACTTTGTCCTTAAATCTTGTAAATTTCCGGGTCTCTAGTTTCCAGAGCCGTATTTAACTCATTTAAACAAGCCAAATTATGCTTAAGCAAAATACCCAAACATGTCGAAATGACTAGGGTATATTTCGGGGTGTTACATACACCCAATTGGTTTTAATTTTTAGGTGCTTCTACAAGAGACTAAATCGGGAGTTAGGAACCTATAGATTCCATCTCACGGTCCATTGCCTTTTTCCACTCTTGCACATCAACATCCTCCAATGCCTCTTCGTATGTGGTAGGGTCGTCATCAGGATTATCCAAAACGACTTGATAAGTCTCTCCTAACAAGGCATACCTTGTAGGTTTACGTATCAGTCTCCCACTACGAGTTTGCTGCATTGGTTGTTATACATGTACAGAAGGATCCAAGTTTTGCGGTTCAGGTGGATTACCAATCTCTCTACATGCTCTTGCTTCGAGCCTCACTCGTCCCGAATGCTCGTGTTTGTTCACCTCTGCACATTTTGTACATTTTCCCCTCTTTGAACATCAGAAATGGGGGTGGAAAATAGGAGTCTGTGGTGGATCTCGAACCGAGTCAAGCTTCAAGAACCACTTTACTTTAGGTTTAAATTGTTCATATAATCCTCTTCTAAGAAAGTGGCATGAGTACTCACTATCACCTTCTTTCCTTTGGATTATAGAATATTCCACCTCTCGTTCCCTTAGGGTAGCCAATAAACATACACATTTTTGTTCGAGATTCCAACTTTTGTTATTTCTATACCAAGACGTGTGCTGGAGCACCCCAAATCCTAATATGGTTCAAGATGGGCTTGCGCCCTTTCCATAATTCTGTGGGTGTCTTTGAAACAGATTTAGACAGGAACTAAATTTAGTATGTATGCAGTTGTTTCTAAGGCATATCCCCAGAACGATTCAGGTAATGATGAATAACTGAGCATCGACCTCACCATATCTAAAAGGGTTCTATTTCTCCTTTCAGAGACTCCATTTTGCTGAGGCGTTCCAGGAGATGATAATTGAGATATTATCCCCTCTTGAGCCAAGTAAGACTTGAACTCTCCAGACAAGTATTCACACCGCCTCGATCGTAATCGAAGCCGCTTGATACGGACACCCACCGTTTCGCTCAGCCTTATACTCGAAATTTATCAAAAGCTTCGACTTATGGCGCATTAGTAAACATAGCCATATCTCGAGTAGTCATCAAGAAATGTGATAAAATACTCATACCCGCTGGCTTAAACACTCATCGTCCACATACATCGTTGTGTACCAATTCCAATCGTAAGATAGTGGCACGATTTCCTTCGCCTCAATGGCCTTTGTCATTTTACCTTCTAAACATGATTCACATATCGGTATAGTTCAAAGATCAAGGAATTTAAAATTCCACTTTTAACTAAACCATGAATTCTACTAGAATTAATATGACCCAATCAGAATGCTACATATAGGTTTCATTTGAAACCTTTCTTTCTTAGATAAAGGAAATTGCTCATCATTAGTATTTTCAATAGCATTAATACTATAGGACATAGGAGTTAAAAAATATATACCATTTATCAATAATCCGGAACAAATAAAAGCGTTATTACTCTTTATTGAAACTGAGGAATTAAACCATGTTCAACTAAACAACTAACAAAAACCAAATTCCTCTTAAAATTCGGAACAAATAAACAGTCTGATAAATATAAAGTCTTATTATTAAAACATAACTCCACTAGTCCTAACGCCATTACAGACATATTCCCGCTTCCCAACTTCGCTTTGTCCTCATCGAAAGTGGGTCGCTTTGTTTGAACCACGCAGAGTAACAAACATGGTTGTGGCTCCCGAATCAATGATCCATTTATCATCAGAATTTCCACTAAACAAGCCTCAACAACATTTATCACCATACCTGGTTTCAAATCCTCTTCCAGCCGATCTTCTGCTCAAAGACTACTACTTTGGCCTTCAGGCTTCTTCCATTGCTTGGTTTGGTACTGACCTGCTTCTCTCGCTTTTGTTCTCTTTCCGCCTTAGGTTTCCCTTTAGGCTGGAAGAACTTTCAGCATGATAAGCACTTCCCTGCCTACGAGAGACCTTCAAGACTCTCAAGCTCGTATAAGTTCAACAGAGTAAGCCTAACTGTCATATTTATAATTCATTTTGAACTCCACTAAAGCTTATTTGGTAGAGATTCTAGGATCAAGGCTAATCTTCATCTCTTGATCCACTTTAGCCCCTATCAATTGCAGCATCATGCCCCATCATTTTTAGACAATGATCCTAAACATTTCCTCCAAATATACGGTTCATAGTGCCCTATGGTTGCTTGTCTCAAAGAAGATCAAGCATTTTTAGCAAACATCCCATCTAGTCCCCACTATTTTAATACATCAGATCATTAATTTGTTCAAGAAATGTTCTGCACCGGCAAGAATATAATAAATGAACAGATTTAAGTTCATGTTAATTCAGAATTGCTTCTAGTTTCCTCAAGCATTAACAAGGTCTCGAGGTTTTTGAGTTGTCAGAATGAATTTTATTCTCTCAAATCAAGGACAATGTAAAGATTGGTTTCTTCCATAGGTCGTAAAGTTATTTCCATCCAATGGCTTTTGACTCCAAATTGTAGCTAGAGACAAAGGATGCCATTTAAAAATTAAAAACACATATATTAACACGTATCCACACAACAAACATACAAATATGTAGATCCCTTAAACTACTTATTATTAATGTTTATTGCAACAATAATTTAGTTTCCATTATAAATACTTACGTTGGGCAAGACATTTGTAATAAAACTAAACTTTGAACATGGTATGTCTAGTGTCCCACTAAGTTAGCTCCTGGTGAAGGTGAGGGCGGGTCTCAGACTTTAAAACCTACCCTCCTTAGACAGAGCCTTCCTTGTATAACACTAACACACACCATTCAAAATTGATTTAAAAAAAAACCATTGTTTCAATATTCTTTTGGGCCTTAATAACATTGACAGAGCTCAAGTATGAGGGTTATTGTATTATTAGAAATTGGAATGTAATTTCAAAATTATCTTTTAATAATATCTAAGTATCATTGACGCTGGGCCGCATAACCTATTAAAATTTTGAAATTATTTTAGATCCAATCCACAAAATCCGCCATGCTTATCCGTTGGGGTATCATATAACCATTTTATTATCGACTTTAATGGAGCCCGCAGTTTTGAATTAATTAAATTAATTTTAACCTTCACCCATTCAATATTTTTATTATCACTGATTAAGTTTTCCATAATAATATTATTCAGATAAAACAAATATTATTATACATGTATATATCAAATGATGCAATTATATAAAATCACCTATTCTAAATGGCATGTTAAGCACATATCACATGTTATATCCATATAATTTAAACAATTATAAATATAGAATAATTAATAGGCCCTAATCCATGGTTTCCTAGAAAAGAAAATTATAAGCCCAATAGGGCCAAGAAGCCCAACTTGATATCTGGCTCGTACTTCTTCTTTTCTTCAAGTCTTGTAAGTCCATGGGGTGTGGGCCAAGTTAGAATTGGCTTTTAGGGTTTTTGGCCCAAAAAATACAAAACCCTAGCATGTCCCCTATTGAACCCGAGCACCAAAACGGCCGCTGACCGCTACGTAAAACTCGGATTGTCACGAAATTTTACAGGGAGGTAGAGCACTGTTTGAGAAACCACCCTACAAAAAATCAGCCCATTCTGACAACGAAGCGCCCCTTTTACATTTTTTTTTAATAAATCCAAATTTACATATAAAAAAAACAAATAAAATTGCAGGAAAAATAAATAAATAAATAAATCAAGGAGGAAACCTAATCTTATGATTAGCCTCCTTGTTACATCCCAAAAAAATATACAAGCAAAAACTACCATGGATTAAGGCCAAAACTAAATCATTCATTCATACACAAAATTATAAATAACATAAATAATAGAACTCGAGTGCCATATCTAATATACATCACATATACATGAGAAATAAAATTATGGATTCAATCTATCACATCCATTCAACCGTGCTCGATACCACCGCAGGACTCATACTGGAAGCCGTGAATCGCACAAATAAATACAACGTATGATAGATATATTTTCATCACCCATTACTAACCCAGAGTAGTGCGTAAAATCTCTAGAATCCATGCACCTTCCCAAGACTTCTACGTGATGCATCCGCGTGTGGACGATTCCGATCACAAAAAGAAACTAGAAGGTTAACTCGAAAAACACTAAACCCATAGCTGCTTTCTCTCTCAAGGTGTTTTTTTCTACCGAGATTCTCACCCTAAATAATACGTAAAACTTAAACCCCGGGAGGCTAGTAAGCAAAGGTATTTATAGACCGCGAACCCTAATCCTCCTAGGTTTTATAACCCGCCCAATAAATGGGCTCCTTCTTGTTTCTTAATAATCGCTAGGCTGTTATGCTCATCTAATGAGCTAGCTTGGGGATCCTATGACTCATTATTAATTAAGGCTCTTGATCAACGGTCTAGATTGCTTCTGGAGCATAAATCCAACACTCCAAACATCTTACTCTCTCACAATTGGCACGTCCTTGCCCTAGTCAGGACTACTTCCAAGGAATTCATGTTTAAACATTCAAATCTTCATCAAACTTGAACTTCGAAGTAGATATCTTATTGTGAAACACTGGGGACGAAGATAGTATCAATTCTAAACCAAACATAAATGAATCCATCGTTCTCATTCTCTATTCTAATGTACTAAACACCCACTGATGAGAAAATATTATTTTGTGCTTGTCTGCACTCTCTTGATTGTCGTCCTCTTCTTGCCATTCACTGAAGCTACTAATTGCTATCTCCACATTAGCTGGACAGGCACTGTTTTAGCTTCACACAGCTCGAACAGCTCCAAATCCATGATTTTGTGAGCAAAATGCTAATTGTTGTAGGAAATGGAGTATGAAGCTTCTCTTTCCCCATCTCTTACGCTAATTAAGTTTAAATTCAATAGCCAATAATTTCATTCAAAGAAACTAAGCAAATGGTGTGACTATGACCGCAAATTTCTCCTTTCCCATCTCTTGCGCTAATTAAGTTTAAATTCAAAAGCCAATAATTCAATTCAAAGAAATTAAGGTGGCGTTGTTTGGCTTTTGCAATCAAATTTGTTCGCATTCAAAGATTCAAGATTCACTTTGTTTTAACTTTTCATAATTTATTGTTGAATTTTTGAAATTTTTAACTGAATAAAGTCAAGATCTGATCTTTGTTTACTTCTATACTAAGAAAAATAGATAATATACTGAATATCTGCATCAACCAAATGAATAAAGTTTCAAAGTTTAGTTGGTCATGAAAAAGAAAACAGTTACTAAGTAAGAAAACAACAACAAAGTCCCTGCAGTCTATCCTTCTCTATTTTCCATAGATGATACAAATAGTTTCTGTAAGAATGATTCTGTTTCAGAAGAACCATCCAAAACAATATTCTTATTTAATAATGTGATGTTTGAGAATGAAAGAACTTATATATTGTTGTAAGTAGAAAAAGGTTTACACTAGAGATTTACGATTATCTTTAGATGATAACCATTGATCGCCAATCTGATCCACTGATATGCAGAATATCACAATGTAGAACTGTGTATCCATTCTGCTGCCTGCTAAGAGTTACTCTGTTGTTTGTACGCCCAATTATTTCACTTCTGCATTTATATTTTGTTCCTTATCTATTTCAACCATTTTGGGACTAATTTTTGATATATTTCAGATAGGGATACTGGATCCATGATTTGAATCGGGCTCGTATCATGTTTAGGCTTTCTTGATGAGAGTTATACTCATTTAGAATCAATCGCCAAATCGGTTTCAGCTTTTTGTAAGTTTAATGTGCTCTTTGTTCTCCTTATTCAACCGTTGATTATGCTGAAATTTGATATATTTATATAAGACTTTGATCTAAATTATGAACGGTGAAGATAGGAATTTATGACTGAGGAAGCGTGATATTTGAGCAAAAACCATGATAAACACTAAACTACATTTAAATTAGTTTGGAAAGAGAGTAATAATTGAGGGAAATTATTCAAAGAGTAATAATAATAATAATAATATAAGTTTAAATAATAAATAAGTAAATTAAAATAACATTGAAGAAAAAGAAATTATAGTTCGACAATTAATGAGTTTTTTTCGCTTTTATTTGTTTAGTGACGTAGAATTTAATTGCTTAATTGTGGAGTGGTATCATTCAAAACTTTTGAGTTGCTTGAGGTAAGGAAGATTAATGTAGTTTTTCCTATAAAACAAAATATTTTGATATTATATATGATTATGAGTTTTGAGAATTTGTACTTGTTTAAATTATATGCATGGATCAAATGCAATTTTTGTTTGGAAAATGGATTTGAAAATGTTCATGGTAGGGATTAAAAGTTATGGAGTATATGTTTGTATTTTTATGAATTTGGAAACATGAAAGGAATATTTGACTTTGGTTTTTATTACCTTCGTCAATGGGTATAAACTTGACAAATATGACCCTTGTCAATGGGTATAAACTTGACAAATCCGGCCCTAGTCAATAGGTTGTAGTAGTTGACAAAATGGTCCTTGTCAACAGGTTAGAATAGTTGATATTTTGTTTGAAAGAAAAATATTTTGAGAACCAAGAGTGTAAGTATTTTAGAATGACCCTTGTCAACGGGTTAGAATAATTGACATTTAATTTGAAACAAATCTTTTGAGAACCATGAGTGTATGTGTTTTAAAATAATTGTAGATTTGATTATGATATGAATTGTTTGAGAAACAGGAAATATGATTAACATCAGTTTGAAATATATTTATATCTTATTTATTTGTGTGCCCTATGATTTATGAGATTTATGAGGAAAGAAAATATGTTATACCCAATTTTGTGAATTTAAAATATTTGATCCATGAAAATGTATCAACATTCCTTATTGGGCTTTTAGCTCACTCCTTATTGTTGATCATTTTTAGGTGCCCTAAACCTTGGCGAAGAGTGATTTTAGGGTAGGCAGAGATGGAAGTTGAGAACTATTTTTGAGTTGGTATTTGTTGGAAAGACTTAGGATTGTTGGACTACTTTAATGCTTTGGAAATTAATGTTTGCAAACTTTCATTTGAAGGATTTTATGTTTCTAGAATGTTATATTTTAAGATTATTAGTTTTGAAAAATTTTATCATGTTAAAGATGTTGGTTCAATGACATTTTGTTATACTTTTGAAGGTTTTATGCCTTTGGGGGATTTTGATTTTATGAAATTAGTTTAATTCTTCTTGTGAGCATATTCAGGACAAACACGATTTATAAACATAAATTTTGAAGGTGTGATTTAAATGTGGGATTTTAGAGCCCTATATGTGAATGGACAGTAATGCCTTTGATTTGAGTTAGAGTGTTACAATAATATAAGAAAATTATATTCTTTATGATCTAATTGAAACTCTCATGATCTACCAAATAAAATATATTTTTTAAAAATTCTTTATTTAAAATTATTGTTTCAAAATTTAGATAAAAATTAAAATATTGATTTTTTTAGAAAAATAACTAAATACTTAATATTTAAATATTGGGAAATCTCATGAATTCATTCACGTCCATATTGCTATGATATTGTTCATTTTGGGCCTAAGCCCTCATGGTTTTGTTTTTAAACTTTTCTCTCAAAAGGTCACATACCAATTGGATGTTATCCTATATATTAATAAGGGACATTGTGAGACTTTGAGTGCACACCCAACACACCACCTAAGCAAATGGTTTGATTATGACCGCAAATTTGGGCAAGAGTCCATGGTACTAAGAAGTAGCTAGGAATAGCATCACTCAATGAAATTCCAACAAATATTTTTCACAGCCAAACACCCTCTTTTTATTTTTCTTGATTAAGCTTGATTCAAGATTTCTTGTTTTTCATCTATTCCAGAGCCAGACTGTGGATGAAAATTTAATTAACATTTTTTATCTATATATTTATTTAATTTATCTTTAAAAAAAAAAAAAAAAAGATTCATCAATTTATTTTATGATATCACATCACGTCAAACTCTACCCTTTGAACATTTGGAGTTTTGTGTGAAAATAACTTTTAATTTGAAAAAAAAATTGAGTTTAACTCACTCTTGAAACTTAGGATCAATTTGGCGTCCTCATGTCATGTAAGATGCCACATAGGAGAGAGACTTCATTTTGAACAAAAGCCACAATTTCTAATTATGGTTTTGTTTTTTAACCAAAGCCGCGATTAGAAACTACGGCTTCATATTTGAACCAAAGTTGCAGTTTCTAACTGCATCTTCATATTTGAACCACAGCAGCAATTTCTAACTACGGCTTCATATTTGAACCAAAGTCCTAGTTTCGAATTGCGGTTGCCAAATTGAATCTTTCATGTTTTTAATTGTAATTATTGGTAAATTTAAAACAAATTCTTTCGTAATAAAAAATTATTTTAAATATGGTAACCAAATTGTTCTACAACAACATCTTGAATTGCAACAACGATAATAGTCATTTGTGCTTTTACCAATGTTTCAACCAACTCAAATACAAAGCTAGAATCCAACTATGAATGATCTTGATTAATACATGAATTAACACATGTATGAGAACTCATATATTATGTAACACCCCAAATTATACCATGACAGGTTTATAACATGTTTTGTGTATAATAAAAGCAAATGTGTATTTTTCTGGAATAAAATAGTGCTAAAATAAAACAAGCAAAAATTTGGAATTAATACAGGAGTTAAGGGTAAATTAGTAATTTACCAATTCAAGACCCAATGGTCATAATCTCATAAGATAATGTGCCAAAGTAGGATTTTAATAAGTTAAATTGAGAATAGATTGAAATGAAGGACCAAAGTGCAATAAAAGGAAAAATTAAAGACAAAAGGGATAAGACCAAGTTGGTCTCACATTTTTGGGAGAGGCTCATACGTGAAGAAGAGAGGAGAAGAGAAGAAGAAGAGGAAGAGGAAGAAGAAGAAGAGGAAAGGTATGGAAATGTATGGAATTGTATGGATTGTATGTATTTGTATGGATTAGTAGGGATTTTTGGACTTTTGTATGGATATTAGCTTGTTCCAAACCTAGGGTTTAGTTAGGAATTCATCATAACCCTAGATTTGTTGAAAGTTGGGTTGGTAAAACCCTAGTTTGTATAAGATGAGTATGAATTCTCCCTTTGAGTATGGATTCTTGGTTTATGATATATGGATACTTGTTCGGGTGTTAGGAGGTTAACCTTAACTACAAGTATTTGAGCTCAGGGCTTAGAAAACCCCAATCACCCTATGTTTGGTTTTGGTCAAGCTACAACATACTGGGAGATGCTTTTTCTTGGAGAGTATATGAGTTTTCTTTTGGATTTTGGCCTGGATTCTCCTAAAAAAGAGACTTAAAATCGCCAGGGTCTTGGGAGAGCCCAAAGTCTCACGCCGCGGCGTAGGATCCCACTGCAAAGAACAAGCTCCACGCCAAGGCTGCAGCATGTCCAAGCAAGGCCAAGGCGACCGAGAGGGAGGTTTCTGGACAGTTCTGGCCGAGGCGTGAAGAAAGCTACCCCACAAATAAGGCCTACGCCCCACAACGTATGCAGCTACGCCGTGGCGAGCACCGTGCTCACGCACATGTGTTTTTGTCATGTTTTGCTATTCGTTATGTCTGAAAGTACTTGTTCATCGACTACTGAGACCTAAAAGTGTATGAAAGGGTACATTCCCATGTTTGTAAGGTAAAAGGAAAATTAGGATCGCACTCTCACCCTACGAAGCTTGATGTTGGTAAACTTAATGCCCCTATGATAAGATAGTAAGTTCCTAACACATATAATCAGAGGGACTCGTCTAAGACCGATATTGAATGACAAGGCATTCCTCATACGCGGGTGTGCACGTATAGTACTGGGTACTCTCCGATTAGTGCGACGACACTCTCTCGACCTATTTCGCACATTTAGTCACTTTGGTACTCGATTAGTGCGACTAAGACTCTTTGTCAAGCAAGCCGATTAATTTTGCTTTGTGCTACGGCACCTCAATACTCTGCACCATACCTTCGGGTACTTATCATCAGGTCCTACTCATTTCTTTATACACGGCTCCATGTAGTCAACAGTTATATGATAAGAGTCTCGAATAACGACAAGAGTAAAGTAATGTATAACGTTTCTACTTTGAATGTACCCACGGGTACCTCCGCAAGCATAAGCCCCATAGTACCCACGGGCACCTCCTCTCGCGTAAGTATAAGCTCGTAGTACCCATGGTGCCTCCGTACAAGTATAAGCTCTATAACTCCTATGGGAGATCTGAACAAGTATGAGTTTGATATAAGTACAAGTATGTGTATAAGTTTGTTATATGAATTCATGAAAAATTCTTATATCTGCTACCGTATATCTGTTACTGTTATATGTCTACTATAAGTGAGTATCAATGCATGTGTACATGTATAAGTCATAAGTTTCCCACTAAGTTATAAGCTTAGCACTGGTTTTAACTGCAGAAAACAGTGATGAGGACGCCCATGATCTTCGTGATTCGCGCCGCCACACTTCACAGAGGGTCCATCACCCGTAGGTTCATTCCGATTATGTATGTGTAAATGTATAGTTTTTGTATATGTATACGTAATCTGACTCGTAGACTATATGTATTGACACAAAGAAACACCACTACGTGAGGTAGTTTTATTTCTTGTATCTTTGTATATGATATTTTGATTCAAGAGTAAGACTTCCCGGACCACTAATGTCCGAAAAGGTGTAAAGAGTCCCAAAGATGTGCTTGCGCCCCACATCCTCTCGTATGGCTCAGGGGCGTGACATACTGTGAGGACTAATACACTTGCATTTGATCTATAAACATTAAACTCATGGTGAAACCTTATGGAATACATCTTTACACCATGCTGCAAATATGATTTTGAGGGAAATATCTAGTCAATTGACAACTCTCCATCAATATTTCCTAAAGTTAGGTTTTCCCATAGAGTCCAATCACTTATAACACAATTAATTGCCCCATCCATATTTAAAAATTGTGGTGTAGGTGGCATATGGTATGAAATAGTGCAATTCTTGCATCTACATTGTCCTTGAAGATAATAACTTAAGTGTCATGTGGGGAGACATCTAGTGGTCTATTTTCAACCTCAACTTCAACATTAGGATCTGTGACGCCCCAAAACCGGGGTGTCCGTTGACAACCCGTCAACCCGCGGAATACTCGTGGATGTCGGGTAACCTGACACCACTTACGAAAATCGGGTAAGTAGTCTTTTGCAATGAGAGTTTTACCCAAAGTACAAACTCCGTCTCAACAAGTTTGCAATGACCACACAGGTCCACATGCGAGTAAAATAATCGCCACTGGGCCCCCGCATCAATACTCACAAAAATGCATCAACTATATACAGTTCAAGAGTTAAGAAATTACGAATTCAACATATATTAAAAATTCACAATTCTAATATATTATAATAACAATATCAAAGCCACTAAGTCGGCTTTTTCTAACACGCGCCTCTAGTGAGTGCCGCCTTTCCCGATCGCCCCTCGTACCTAAAAATGGTGATCCTCTATCGTAGTGAGCAGTCTTAAGAGTGATAATTTCCTACCGGGTTACTCCCCACCTAAGTGCACATGTCATGGAAAACAATCACATTCAAGCAATTTCATGAACCTACTCGAATGTCTACATGCCCAAACCCATGTCTCGAGTCCTCACCGACTTCCTCACACATGCCTAAGCCAATATGCGAGTAAAAATATAGTTTTCACAACAAAAGCTTTTTGTTCTTGAAAACTTACTACCTGAAGTTTTCGTAAAAAATATTGGACTACCCTCCGAGGCGAATTACTGGATATTTCTCCGAAACTGCCACGCCCTCATCCGAAGCGACCGTCGAACGTCCCTCCAAGCAATTTTCTGAATCTTCCGTCGAAATTCCTTTCACAAACATTTTCATTTTTTTGTTTCATTTCATGTCATGCACTCACACCTAATATTCTAGGGTGCCCCAGTGCATATGGAATGCATGATGCCAATTCCAACAAACTCATGTTAATATATAAAACATGTATATACATTAACATAATTAATTCAAACAAATCATGTCATTAAATTCACATTAACAACACCAAAATTAGCTCACATGGGCTAATTAACAAACACAAGCAATTCATTTGAATCACTTACAACACACATTTTCACACCAAGAAAATCACACCAAAATCACTATTCACATGAACAGTGAAACCTCAGTTACCGTCGCACCCACACAAGAATCTTTCTACTCCTGGCCTAAAGCTTTTGAGACCGAATTTAAGGCTAAAACAAGCCTTAGAACATTCCTAACCATTTACATGGCTCTTAGCCAAAGATTAACACAAGTAGGAAAAGATCCCTACCTCTTGGAGTTGTCGGAACTCCACCAAATTGGTGTCCACACATAGCCCTCGCCGCGTAGAACAGCTTTACTTCTTGCTCCATCGAGAACCGACGGTCTGAATGGCTGGAATCCTAGAGAGAAGGTGCTATTTCTCTCTATAGATTCTAAATCCAGCACTCACTGTTGATTTGTGCTTCAAATTGCCTTGGAGAAGAAAGCTATTCACCAATTTTGTCTTATTCTCATTTATTCTTTTCCATTAATTTCACTTATGTAAAACCCCAACCTGATTGAATGTTATAATAGTAGTTTTTGAACTGATTAGAGGTCCAATTATAGAAACGAGGGTAGCTTAGAATTTAGAACGCTTTGGACCTCATTTGGACATGAAGTGGAATTTTCGAAAATTGTAACCGAATGCCCTAAGGAATAGTGATTTTTCTTATTATATCCGGATGGAGGGGTTTGCAAAGGAATTTTTAAGAAATTTCAGTTCCTATGACTTTGAACTGATATTTAAAAGAGATTAGGAGATTTAAGTGAATAGTGATTTTCGGACTGAAATTCGGAGCCTGCACTGAAATTTTTCGGAAATTCGGCCGAAAATACGAAAATGTCCGGAATATATCATAGAGTCTAACGAAACTGAAACGGAGTGAAATGGAGTCCGTTTGGATAGTTTCCAGGCGATCCGAACGTAATTCGAATAATAATACGCTATTGTCCGGATTTACGATTTTAATGATTTTAAATCCGATTTCGGTGATTTCAGAGCCTGGAATCCACTGTGAAGGATTTAATTATAATATTTCATGGTCAATGTGAAGTTTAGACGACCATAGAATATTTTTGACATTTAACTCCATAAAAGCAAAGATAAGGTGAAACTGAGATAAAATCTGCTATAATGGAGATATTTTATTGTGAGAGCCAATCAAAATCTTTCTTAATGGCTAAGTTAAGATTTAAAATATCATGAGAATGGACCAATGAGATTCATGGGCTCAAATGCAATTTTGGCAAAGTGTAAGTTAAATAGCTAAATTCAAGGGACCAAATGGTAATTAAAGGAAAGATTAGAATATTAAAATGGGAAGATAAACAAAAGTCTCATTTTTGGTCTCTCAAAAGTTAGGGAACCTATAGGAGAGAAAGGGAGAAGGGAGAAATGAGAGAAAAGAAAAGGAAAGAAGAGAGAAAGGAAGAAAAATTGTGGAGCAAGGTGGAGATGTGGATTTTTTCTTCTCCTTCAAGCTTTCCAAGTGTTCTACAAGTGGTAGCAAGGAGAGGAGCCAAAGGAAACCAAGAACAAGTAAGTTTTAATGGTGGTTAGGTTTGATGTTTTCATGTCTAATGTCTTGAATTTTCCGGTATGGATGTTAAATTGGTGGTATTTTAATATTGAATGATATGATTTTGATATCAAATGAGAAAGAAATGGATTAGGTTAGGCTTTGAAAAAAATAAAGTGAGTGAATTGTTAGGGTTTGATGTTTTTCATATCTAATGTCTTGACTTTTCTAGTATGGATGTTAAATTGGTGGTATTTAAGGTTGAATGATGCTGATTTTGATATCAATTGAGAAGGAAATGAATTAGGTTAGGTTTTGAAAAAGAAAGTGAGGGAATGGTTAGGAATTGATAGTGAATTTTGTGTGATATGTTGAAATGGGTATAAGGTATTGGGGATGATGCTTAGAAGGAAAAAGCAAAGAGAAACACATTCTGGTCATTTTCTGGGCAGCAGTCTCGGTACAGGAAATGCTCTGTTTTCTTGTTTCGACCATTTTTCGTATTTTGACCATAACTTGCTCATTTCTGATCCGATTTGAGTGATTCAAGTTGCTGGTTAAAATAGACTTCAAGGAGAATGAAACCTATAGAAATAGGCATCGTCAAATTCTGATTATAAGTGGCCTAAAAATTTACTCAAAGTAGGGCCATGTGTAAGCCACTGTCTAGTTCTCGGTACAAGAAATGCTTTGTTTTCCTGTTTCGACCAGTTTTTGTATTTTGACTATAACTTGCTCATTTCTGATCCGATTTGAGTGATTCAAGTTGCTGGTTAAAATAGACTTCTAAGGGAAAAATTTATCTGAAGGAAGTTCAAGCAAATTGTAATTCCAAAGTGCCTAGAAAATTTGTTAAAGTGGAGCTATGTGCAGATTCTGTTCTGCCAAATTGAGTCATCTAGATGTAAAATACAATAACTTGTGCTATGTGGTTGAGGGCTTTAGAGAAGGAATTTTAAATTGAAAATTTAAAGAGATGTCATTGGATATATAAAGGACTGATCTGGAGAGTTTTATAAATTTTAGACCGTTTGAATAATTCTTTAGTCATAAAGTCTATAGAGTATTGTTGGAAAAAAGGCTACAAATGAGTGGGTTTTTAGTGCTTAAGGGTAATTTGTTCATTCGCTTTAAATGAATGTGTATGGTGGATTAAATGGAAGTTATGATTAATGTATAGTTGTGATTTTCTTGAAAAGGTGAAAATGACCATCTAATTTTAAACGTAATTCGACGGAAGCAAGAGGATTGAGCGGTGAACCGTGGAGTGAAATGATATTTTGAAAATCGAGTTTTTAAAAGGAATGGTTTTAATGTTAAATTGAAAGTTTAATGGAAATGTTTATGTAAAATGTTAAGGCATATGGAAGAAGTGATCTTGCATCAATATATATTTATACTAAATTATATATGTATGCATATGTTAAGGTATTATGAAAGTTTAAAAATGTAAAGAATGCATATGTATATTTGCATATATATATATATGAGTTTCATGATAAAGTAAAGGATTTAAAATGGATTTATAAATGTATTTGATAAATGTTTTACTGATATTACCTCTAACTCCCATATGATCAAGTATGACTGATATCGGCCGAGGTAAATTCTTAAGCGTGTAAGGATTTAGAGGGTAAAGTATAGGTTACTAACCGAGGGAGGGAATTAAAGGCCTGTGAGTAATATCCTACATCGTGATAGCAGGCATGATCAACCATATGAAAGCCGCAGCCCAAGGCAATAGAGTGGTTATGACTGAATGTGACCTGCCCTCACCGCCGCACTGAAACTCGTTTTGCAAAGTCATCTCCGGGGTTCCAATGTAAAGAAAGAAAGAAAGAAAGAAAGAAAGAAAGAAAGTTTGAGGCATAAATGTTTAAGGCATAAATGGATTTTAATTGTATAAGTATTTATTATCAGAAAGAAAGAAAGTTTGAGGCATAAATGTTTAAGGCATAAATGGATTTTAATGTATAAGTATTTATTATCAGAAAGAAAGAAAGTTTAAGGCATAAATGTTTAAGGCATAAATTGATTTTAATTGTATAAGTATGTATTATTTTGAGGCACACTGAAATGTTATTCCAATGAAAAGGTACACTCACTGGGCTCTTTTAGCTCATTCTTTTCCATATGTTTCAAAAACATTTTCAGGACTCGAGACAAAAGGCCGGTAGAGCACCCTCCTCGCAAAGGGAGTTGAGCCATCGAGAAAACGACGCATGTGAACTGCATTGTATAAATAGTTGCATATTTTATATGTAGAATAATTTGTCATGTATATATGCATATATGGATATATTTTGAAATGAACTACTTTAGGGCGGTCATTTGGGTTCAGCCTGCCAAAAAAATTTTTTTAAATATGCATGAATTAAAGAAGTTTTAAAATGTTTTGATGATTGAAATGAATAAATGTATAAGGGCATATATTGTGTTGAATGAGTTAGACGAGGAGTCCTAAACTGAGGTTGAAATCGAAGATTAGAAGTGTTTTTAAATGCTTTTATCAGGTTTTGTAAATTTGGGAAAGTCCGAAACGCAGGGAAACTCGCCAAATTTTCCGAAAAATCCAAGTGTTTGAAAAGAAAGAAAAAAAATTTATCACTGGGCTCGCATTATTTACTAAAGATATGTTAAGGATTAAAGGGATTCACTCCATGGATTTTATTCGACCGCTTATGAAAAGTTTCTATATCCATTGGAGCTGGAGGTCCCCTGGTTCATGAGGTTAATCCGGTGGATCCTTCCACTTATGTCCTTCTTCTATATTTCTTGACACTTGGCACTATCTAGGCCGTCCATTTCCATCATCTCTAATCTGCAGAACATGTGTCACAAGAGCATGTAGTAGGTGACTTTGTCACATCACATGTCTCTCGAACTCGCTTACGATTAATCTCGACACTCTATGTTCGAAAAACGTGAAATTCCGACTGTCTCAGAATTCGACGAAATTCAACGTGGTAGCTAGATTTCGCGAGACGATTCCAACTAAGTGGGAAGTCCGGCTTTGTCATCCGAGATCTAGAAAAATTTTGGGTTTTGACCGAAATTACCGTTAAGGTTCATATATCTTATACTTTTAGATTCCATAACTTGTTGGACCTGTTGGAATCCCGGGACATCCATCCAGAAATCTATGATTTCATATGCAATGGAAGCAAAAAATAAAATTACATACTAACCGGAATGGAACTGATTCGTGAATCTTCCAAGCAATAACCGATTTGCAGGTCTTGACCGCAGAGTGTGGGCTCCAAGAACAATCCAAGGCCTTTTGCTTTTCAGATATGGGACAGAGAAATTCTCTTCCTCTGAAAATAGGTTTTTTTTTGTTACCCTAAACCTAAATATAAGTTATATTTATAATAGTGGCTTAGCGCCTATCAATCCACTTACATACTTGGGCCTATAATTGTGCCCATATGCTCAAATTACCCAACTTAATTCAAACTCTAGTTTGCTTATCCGGCTTAATTCTAACATTCTCCCACTAAATTCTAAAGAAACTTGAAGGCTCATATGGATCATATACTGCTCATAACACTAGCCACTTACAAATGGGTTTGCCCGGGAACCCATGGTACTTTCCAATTTTGGCTCCCGTGGAATCAATCAAACATAATTCCACAATTGGTCAATCAGACCACTATAGTAAACCAACTGCACTCCAAAATTGAAAACTTCTTATTCCAAATCATTGTGGAAGATTACCAAGCCCTACTAATCACTCACACCACCTCCCCATGAATCGATACTAGTAATTTCAGACATTATACTATAAAATATTAAAATTACATTTTACCTTAAAGCAACAAGCTTAACCTTTGATTTGATCATGACTGTAAGTCCGCCCCAAACTCAAGTGGGGCCGCCCTGGCCAGGGACAACTATGATCAATCACCTTTTAAGCTACCCTAGATTGTATATTGCCCTATAATTAGGGTCATCATGGTTCCCATATCTAGTCAAAGCAAGAATCTATGAGCTAGAGCAAGAAGTCATCCAAGAGCACTCTGAGTGACTATAATAGATGGTCACAAGGAGCACCTCAAAATGATAACGTACTCCCCTCAACTCTCCAACGACCCTCAGGGTTAAGAACCCATGTGAGATAGTAGCTAGGGGCAAAACCGTCCAAATATAGTATATGACGATTTGCACTCCTAAGCCCCATTCAATATGTACCAAGTACATACTGGTACATATCCTAAAGACCCACTCTAGTAGTTGTGACAAACTACTCCCAATAACTAGGCAGATATCATACCACAACTACTTACGGATTGCCAACATCCATGAACCGTCATGGACAACCTCAAACACAAGGAACTCATATCTCAGGTTCTCTATGCATTCACACGCACTCAGACATGTACAATGTGCTCAACCAGCCCGAATGAACACAATAATATGAAGTAACTAAAACACCAATTTTATTAATGCAAACTAATTACATTATAAACCATGGAAACCAAAACCTAGAGAGTACATTTGAGACCTATGTTGTATACATGAGAGTTAAACACTTTAGTCTTAAGTGCTTTTTGTAAAAAGGATCTCGGCTAGGTTATCCCCTATATGCAATCTTTTCTACTATAATATCTCCTCTCTCGCACACCCGTAGGATTAGGTGATACTTTCTTTCAATATGCTTTCCTTTTCCTATGATTCCTTGGTTCTTTGCTTGAGCAACAGCCCCACTATTACCTACAAGATAAGATCATAGGATCATCAGCTCATGACTCCTAATTCCATAAGGAATTTCCTAAGCCATACTGCTTCCTTAGTTGCCTCTAAAGATGCCACATATTCAGCTTCCATAGTTGAATCAGCAATACATGATTACTTGATACTCCTCCAACTACCGTACTCTGCTCCACCTAATGTAAAACATATCCAAGAGAGTGGATTTCTCAAATCTACATCCGATTGAAAGTCGACCGCAGATATCCTATGTGGGTTAACCATCACATGATAAACAAGCATATAATCCCTCGTTCTCCTTAGGTACTTGAGTATATGTTTCACAGCGGTCCAATGTTCCCTACCTGGATTAGACTGATAGACCTACCACTATTCCAATCGATTACATATATCCGGTCTAGTACATAACATCACATACATAAGACTCATCAACCCGCCAAGCAGATGGTACCGGCTCTCTACGTATTCTTTCTTCAGCCTATCATAGGACACTGGTCCTGAGAAAGATTGATTCCATATCTAAAAGGTGTAAACGAAACCCACTTAATGGTACTAGCAAAACAGGAGTGCTAAATAGCGCTGAACAGACGTGCTATTTCCTTGGAATCTTGCATGTTGTACTTAGACAATATACTATCAATGTAATTTTCTTGAGAAAGTGCAATAATCTTATTCTTTCTATCTCGTATTATCTTAATACCTAGAACATATTATGCCTTTCCCAAATCCTTCATCGAATTGAGTAGCTAATCGGATTCTTTACTTTGACAACATCTCAAAGTCAAGCTTCCAATTAACAAAAATGTCGTCCACATATAAAATCAAGAAACCACTATATCATCCTCGCATCTTTCTATATACACAAGGTTCCTCTTCTCATTTTGATCAAAACCAAAAGATTTGATTACTTGATCAAAACGCTGTTCCATGATCCGATAAGCCGCTAAGTCCATATATGACTGGCGTAACTTGCATACTATGTATGTTCGACCTTCACGCTTAAACCATCCTGCTGCATCACGTAGATGTTCTCTTCAAGATAGCCATTACGAAGGTTGGTTCTACATCCATTTGCATATTTCATAATCATAATATGCTGCAATTGATAGAAGTATTCGATGGACTTGGATCATGGCCATTATGAAAAGTTTCCTTACAATCAAAACCTGACATTTTTGACTATAACCTTGCCACCACCGGGTTTTATGTCTCAACCTTTCCATCTACCTTTCTTTCTCAGACGCTCATTTACAACCAATGGGTTTAACCCTTTGGGGTAAATCCACAAGAGTCCACACATTATTAGAATACATGGATTCTAATTATGACTCTACAGCCCTTTCCAAAACTCGAAACTTTATCACAATTGCTCAGAGTAACTTGTAGGGATCATCTCATGTGACTCGGATTATCAAAGATGATTCTCCCATCAATGTGAGCTTAACAGGTTGTCTAATGACCCTCCCACTACGACGAGGCATATTTGGTATCAAGATTGTGTAGATTAGTGGTTGATCAACAGGAACATTATCTTGATGCTAAGGAATTCACTTTTCCAGCCCATTCATTCATATCTCTAATATGATTCATGATGTATTCTTTCTTCCATGAACTTAGCATCTAAATTACAAATACCTCCCATGTCAGATTTATTGTAGAAGGTAACCCTCACTTTTGATATCCAACAAACTAACACATTAATTCCGATCACATCCAACTTGTCGATGACTGCTTTCTTACCACATAAGCCGGACAACCCCCATATACATGACTTATCAAGTTTCCGACTTGTCCATACTTCCATATGTCTCTCAAACTAAATCTACTGTTCATGTCTGAATGTCGTTGTCTCTAGGGCATATCCCCAAAAGGATAAAGGTAATATGGAAAGACTCATCATTGACCTTACCATGTCTAATAGAGTTCAATTTCTTCTTTCCGCCTAATTCCACTAAGTCAGGAGTTCCCGGAGCACTAAACTGAGATAAAACCACGCTCCTCGAGGAAAGAAACAAATTAATAAACATGTACTCACTCACGCCGATTTAACGGAAGTGATTTAATGTGTCCCTAATTGTTTTTCCGACTCAAATTCTTTAAATTCCTTGAATTCATCCAAGTCTCGCATTTCTTCTTCATTAGGCAATATTCACACCTGAGTAGTCATCAGAAAAGTGATGAAATACTCATAGCCACCTCTCATGCAGCTCCACTACATTAACTGAAAGTGTGTCAAATCCAAACATCCCTGTTTTGAATTCCCTTTACAAGAATGATCTCTAGTCATTTTACCTGAATACAATTTTGATATAGTGGTAGTAAGCTGCCCCACAGCTAAAGTGGCTAATGGCCCACAACTCACTAGTCTTTGTGTTCTTTCAAATTTATGACTAAAGCCCCAATTAATCAGTTTGGTCATCATCCAGTTTTTCTTTTCAATGATTTTCCACATTATCAACTTAGCACAAATACACCACATAAAGAGATATAGGATTGATTCACCAATGTACACATAACAACTTCATTTTCTTTTCATAATAGAAATATAAGTTTTATTAAAGAAACTTAATAATCACTATTACATAATTTAGAAATCAATCAAATTTTCTAACTCGCACAAGAAACAATCATAAAACTACAACTAATATCCTCAAGTAGATATGACTCCATTGATAATTCAAAAGAAGGCGCATATTTATCTCGAGAATCAAATTGGTGTTGATCAAAGATGTAGCCCATTGTGCCATACACATGTACAATTATATATACAATTTGTAATCGATAAAGATATGTCATAACACTCAAAATTACACACATCAAAGATAGATAAACTAACTTTCACAGAACTTACATCCTACTCGTAAGGCTTAGCTTCTCAAAGTTAATAAGTGATATGCATTATAATCAACTGAAAAGTCATCATTCTTTAAACTAGGTGATTGATCACTCCTATAAATCTTTAGCCTCTTGAGAAAATAAAAGTCAGTGACTATTTTAGATAGTTTCATTATTTTCCAAGTTAAAAGATACATCACTCATCTTAGTTTCAATATTTCTAAGCAAAGAGTCAACTTCTTAAATGATTATTCTACTAAAATATTTATTAACTAACCATAAGGAGTCTCTTTAACTAGGATCCCTACATTTGTCCAACTTTAAATGATCAAAACATGAATCCCAAGACTTTTCAAATAAGGTCAGAGTTTCATAAACCTTCACACTTAATTATCTTTAAAAACTCGAGTGTTTTAAGATTTAAGTAAATATTGTCCTGTTATTCTTAAATCTTAAATCACAAATTTGATCCCTAAATTTCTAATTTAGCAAATTTCTAGTCAACTAATTCTAATAAGCACTATAAACATACTCACTTATAATTTTTTGAACATGTAAGTTGTTTATTTTAATTTAATACTTAAATATCTTAAAACAATACGTCTTAATTAAATCCATCATTTTATGAATAAATTTAATTATATATCTATTTAATAATTATCCATTGAAGGGATAATACTTAAATATAATTTAATTCCTCCTAATCAAATTAATAAATTTAATTTATCTAGATTTTTCTACAAAAACTCAAGAAAACAAGAATAATCCAAAATAAATAAAATTCATTTATCTAAGATATTCAAAATTTTGGATTATCATGTTTAAAACTTTCAAACCTAATAAGGATTTGAAATTTCTAAATAGTTACAAGATTTTTTTTTTACATAGCACTTCTACTGCTCTCAAACATTTAACAAAATAATAGCCTGATATCAAAATAAAAAAACGACATTTTAATTGACCCAAGTAAATCTAAGATCTCAAATTGAATCTAGATTCCAGAGGACATCCATGGTAGATCACAAAGCAATGATTTTTCATTTTATTAACCTATGAAATCTAAGATCTCAACCTGGAATCTAGAAAACCCGCCTGAGCATCATATTGAACCTCCCGAGATATCCATCCAGAATCTTATGATTTCATATGCAATTTAGCAAACAATAAATTTCACATACTAATCCTGAATGGAACTGACCGTGAATCTTCCAGTAATAATCATCTATTTGTAGGTCTTGACCGCAGGGCCTTCCAAAGAACAACTGGGCATCTTTTGCTTTTTAAATTTGGGACAGAGGAATTCTTTTCCTCTGAAAATAGGTTTTTTTTATTGTTGTTACCCTAAACCCAAATATGCTATATTTATAATAGGGTTTAGTGCTTTCATTGAATCCACTTTCTACATACTTTGGGCCTATAATTAGCCCCATATGATGCAAGGTCAGGACCGTGATGCAGATCTAGTTTCGAAGTCGCGCCACGTGGTCTGGGTAGTTTTCAAACAAATCATATGTTGGTGACTCAGTTAATGAGATTTTCTAAGTTAGGGAATGTGTATTTGTGGTATATAAGGGAAAAATGATATTTAGGAATGTTTTAGTATTATGGAACAAGATATGGAAAGTTTTGGGTTGAGGTTGAAAAATTGGTTATGGAAAGTTTAAAGAAAAGATGCGATGGTAAGGAGAGTAGAGCTTGCACAAGAGTGGTTACTTACCGGGTGTAAGACCCGAGAAAATTCCAATTTTATGAAAAAGGACAAAATCGTAATTTCTTTAAAAATCCAAAATTTTTCTAGATCTCGGATGATGAAACGGACTTCACCGTTATAGAATCGTTCTCACAAATTCCAATGCACTACGTTTCATTTTCGTTTAATTTCGAGATACCAAAATTTGTATGTTTTTCGAGGAAAACGGAAGGCCAAGGGACATCAGCATTTTGAGGATCAGCAGCTACGTCAAGCACAGGTTCAGTCAATTTGAGCTCAAGGATGGGGCCCACATGGACACATGGTATGATGCCATCGTAGAAAAGTCATGTGGTCGGGCCGAGCGGATAGCAACCTTCCACCACCAGGTGACATGTGGCAGCAGAGACAAAAAGGCGGAGAGCTTCTTCTCCATTTTGGGGTAGAGACGTGCAAGAGTGACATGTCAAAACGCTGTGTGTAAATGTACGCCTATGTGCGTGTGCACGCTGTCGCCCCAAGTAATATATAGTGCACTCGTGGCACGGATATCTAACCACATGCGTCACATGTTCCCGCTTCAGAAATCCACATATTAATTTGTAATCACGCTGAAATCATCAAACAATGATTCTAACAATCGCTTGGTGATGAGCTTCAGTTGTGTCCCTGCCACCCACTGATTATTTCTTCAAATGATATCAATGTGAGCAGTTTGTCAGAATACAGGTATTCAAGCCAAGATATCTTCTGAGAGAACCGCCAAGCCCACTGGGGCTGGTTCGTGAGAAAGTCTTTATTCAATTTATTCGCATGCCAAACGTTAACACCACCCAAAATGCCACCTTCAGACTGAACACTTGGCTTATTTAATCAACTGGCGCTTCATCTTATTCCCGGAAAATCTATTCTCATCTGATCTTCTAGTTGTATTGCACAATGTTACATTATTATCAAGAGTACACTGAACTGTAAAAATGAGAGCAGATGTATCAAATTTGATAAAATAACTAATAATATAAAAGATCAAACTTTAATCCATCAACATATGATGTGGTTCAATATAACCCTAGAAATAAATCTAGAACATACCGGAGGTGAAAAGATCTAAAACGTTAGTATTGTAACATAAATTTAATATCCAAAATAAGAAAATAAAGATAAACCCGCACTTCCTGTCCGTGGCCACCGCTCCGAATCTTCGCGCTCGCTCGCACGCCTCTTCACTTTCACCATTCAGACTTTTGAAACGATGGGTCAGATCTCGAGTCGGACGTCACAGCAACGCCGCTGACGCTGAGAGTGCACGCTTCACTTAAGCTGACTTACATTATTGACCGACGTCATGACGCTGGGGCGTCATGACGCGGGGACGCCGCCATGTTGACGCCGCGACTTGATACGCTCGCTCGATCCCCATTGCTCCGGCACCGTTTCTAAAAAGTCGCTTCGCCCAATGCATCAGATCCAAACTGACACCAAGTCGTGGGTCTAGCCACAAAACTATAAAATTACTATCAAATAAACTAAAAGATGAAAGACGACGCTTAGTATAATATGAGGTTTAGGCACCATCACTAATTTCAATCAGTTTCTTGTTCGGCCCTCAAGCAAGAACTCACTTCTAAACAGACACACACCCGACTCCATCAAAATTAACATCTAATCGTGCTGCACATGCCGAGAAATTAGGGACGCTTGATCAAGCCACACCGCCTACGGTCCTTTGCCTCAAAGTTCACACAAAATGCACATGCATATTTGACTCCCAAAACTCCGATCGAAATAGGGTGAGAAGTGACTCAGCACCAAATCCCATGATATTCAATAGCCTTTCCCAAAGCCCCTATGTGCTTGGCAATGAATGACCTTAAGATATGCCTGAAGTTCCGGCTAATTCCCAAACTTGAGCTCAACCTCACCTATTTGAAGAAGCTAACTAGAAAAGGATAGAAACGCACCTATTTTATTCATGACCAAATACCTAGAAACTTCCTATGTACCTTAAAACAAAATGAAGAAAACCTAGTGCCAAGAAGTTTAGTTTAGTGTTCTTTGTAGGGCTGGGATCCATTGCGACTCCTCACTACTACAGGGCACCATTAAATCTCTTCAAATTCACTTCAACACTAACCAAACTCAAGGCCCTAGTTGAATGGATCCATCTTCTCGTCTTAAGGAAGGGCAAAGTCAATGACTTTTACCATTGCCTGTGTGGCATTAGGTTTTGATGTGCCCCCGATCAGGCTCCTGGATTCCGATTGGATGATCTCGCTTTATTCTTATGCAGATACTCTATATTTTTGCTGTTCATTTTTTCTTTTTTTCACTTTTTCTATTGTTTTGTATTTATTTGGTTTTTTTATTTTTTATTTTATTTTCTTTGTTTAGCTCGATGGCAATCCTCTTTGACTGGGTGTCCCATCACTTAAATGGTTCTTAATCTCCCAAGAAGGCCGAACTATATGCTGGTCTCATACTATGATACTAAGGTCATTAGTGTGCGAGGATAGTGGTTCTCGAGATCTGGCTTGACTACCCGGATTGTCTACTAATCCTTTCACCTATTCAACCTAATTACCGAGTATCAAACATTGTATGCATTTGATCATCCATGTCAATAGTGAATCACCAAAAATGATCCTCACTTTCAATGATGGCACACATACACGATTACCTACACATGCAACTACTACATATAAAACGATCGAACACAAACGCAAGCAAAACTAACATAACCAACAAATGAAACACAACCATGTCGAACAAAACAAAAACACTACACAATCCACGTAAAGACAAAATAAAATCAACAAACAAACAACTAAACAAACAAAACACTATCACCACACTCCCCCAAACAAAATGTCCAAAGGTCCCCACCGGCACAAACAAAGTAGAGGAAAAGGGACTCCCCTCGTGATCATCATGGTGGCGTGTGGTGGTGGCCGTGAAAGGCATGAGTCATGAATGGGCCCTGGGTGATTCATTCTGATGAAGAATGTATATTCTGCACGCCAAGACATGCGATATCAAAGACGAGGGCCTCCAAATCCGGCGAGACGAGGACTCATGCCCTGGTCTCATCCTAGAATGCAACAAGGTCAGAAGTGAGAGCACCGGGTCCTCGTGATCGGGTGAGGGATCGTGGGGCTACCAGGTCGTAGGGCGCGGAGGTATGGACGAGGATCGCCAATGTCTCCCCGGACGCCTGCAGCCGGCACGAGCTTGATAATCATGCAACCATCTCGGGCCCGAGGGGCCTAAGTGACCGAATCATAAACTCCTCAAAGTCATGGACACCAGTGCGTGTCCCGCTGACCGAAATGGCCTCTTTGCAGGGTGAGCCAGCCTCATTATCGCCGAGTAGCACCCCGCTGTTTGCACAAGCCAAGATATGAAGGTGCCCTGTTCATCTGTATCCCCGGTTATGGAGGATGCAGCATCCTCACAACTCCGCCCCTACATCAAAAAGCAGTACATCCAGAAGATGGCGCACTGATAGTATGCTAAGTGTACCACTTCACACATGTTCGTCGCCTGAACAGACGCGACGTGATGAAGTGATGCCAGACTTTAGGGATGAAGGCCAAATGCTTGGCCTTGAAATTGATCAACAAGATGGCCCGCACTATTGATTTCCACTACCCCAATTATCATTGGCCACGCGCGATAACCTCGTAGTCGGGTGCTCGGAGCCGGCCGATCGCCTCATGACATGCTCGAGATCACACCATTGATCGGCCAAAGACCGGTCGATCATCACGCCGCGCACCCGACTTCTTCAAAACATGGGAGGCTAGATTAAGAGAACTCTGCGACCACACTTATCGATGAGGTGGTTGGCACAAAGCACGCCATCCCCAGCCGCAATGTCTTATGAAGAAATCATCGGCAGAAACCCTCTCCTTGATGAATGATCGGTTTTTCAAATGGTGCTAAACCGATCGCTACCGCATTCACAAACCGCATGATATCGTAGCGGGGGTCGGGTCCTCACCGCCCGACTTCCTTGCGCCAATTTTTTGCCTCTTTGCCGCATATCGTCGTAGGGCCTGGAATGCAAGTGGTGATAAGACCACCGACTCCAGAGATACAAAAACACAAACACCAGTGAAAACACCAGCAACAAACTACCACACTTCCATCACTCAAACACCCTAATAAACCTAGTGTGAAACTAAATGGGCACCTACCAAACCTCAAACCACTGGGTGGAAAGCAAATGTATCCTAAGACCACACCCATTTCAGAAACTCTGTTAATGCCAAAGAAAAATGCCAACGACTCGGAACCAGATGGAGATGATGACTCAGAGATGCACAACAGGCTCGAGAATCCGCAGTAGAGGCCTCCACCAAGGTGAAAGAGGTCTATGTGTCCGGTGAGGGCAAAGCAGAAGGCTAGGTTTCGTGAAGTGTGTGAGATTTAAGAGCCAAAATGAACCGCCTGGCTTAAAAGAGGGCAACGCCAGCGACAGGCGGGCAACGCCGCTGACGCTACGAGTGAATAGCAACGCCGCGACGCCCAGAATTCAACGCCGCGACGCGGACGCGAGTCATGAAAACCACGCCGGCGACAGAACGCGAACGCACGCCGCGACGCGACGTAGAGGGTCAACTGACGTCAAGCACGGTAATCCACGCCGCGACGTAGAGGCGTCCACGCGACACAGAAGCCTTCTTCGCGATCGCAATAAATTGTGTACATTGATGATCTCTTGATCAAAGAAAACCTCCCACTGCATTTCTGTGACTTTATGGACTCGTAATGCATGTTTGAACGAATCCTCCGCACCAGCCATTCAGCTGTTCAATTAAACAAACAAGTAGGAACACCAATATGAGAAAGTTAGAAACCTATATTGCTAAAATAAAATGAATAGAATGGAACTAAGAAAAAGGAAAAGTTTAAGAAAACACTGCTGGCTCCTAAGAAGCTTATGTTTAACGTCAGTAATTGACACTAATCTCAATTTGCGATATGATTAGAAGGAATCGAAATGCTTATACATTCCCTTATAATGCTCACACCCCATGTTCAAGGTGGATGAAATATTCTTCCGTTCACGCCTTGCCCTTCTTGCTCCTTTCTCAGGCAGTCATAGGTTTATCCTCAAGTTTTTCAGATCTTCTCGCAACATCTCTGCAATTTATAACTGAGATATCTCTTATCGGGGCCAATATCCGGATTTTCATAGGCTGAAAAATACATGGAAAGTGATCTCGCCTGTACTCTCAATTTGAGTCTACCTTCTGCATATTGATTTGAGCTTTCTCGTACAGGAAGGCCCACCAAAGATGATGGGAATCTGGTGCCGTTCTCTCCTCCATGTCCGTAATGACTAAGTCTCGGCCGGAAGGACAAATTCACTTCAACTTTACTAAGACATTTTCGACATACCTCGAGGATGTTGGTATGACCGCCCGCAAGTTGCAAGTCATCAGGAGTTGGATTTTGTCTCCAACTCTTAGCCTTTGGAACATCGAAAGTGGCATCGTTGATGCCGGGTTCTGTCACACAGTATTTTCCGCATACCCGATTCCTATAGAAAACGGTATAGAAAAAGCTCACCGATCTTGAAGTTTTGGAGGAAGCTGCGGTGATGGCACCGCAGACTCTCGCCAAGGCGACAGTCCCATATTCTCCAACTCTTCTACTCGACAAGATCTTTCTTCATGACACTTGCACGAACTAGGCATGTTTTCCAAGGCCTCCAAAAGGTAGAGGTTAATATGTAGCTTCGAAGATGTCAAGAAACTTGCAACCGGCTTCTCCAACTTAATTTTCTTCAACCTCCAGAGAGGATACTGGGATTGGTAAGGACAAGTTCATCCTGCTTTTGTCTGCTGCTCAATACTTTCTTCCCCGCTTATTATCCTTAGTCATCTCATAACTCGAGGTTGCTCATTTTGCATCTGGTCCTTCGGAATGCTTGAGTCTTGCTCCTGAATTTTCAGTTCTCTTGTCTCACTAGCTTCACTCCGGGATTTCCCAACTCTTTCACTTTCAGAGTGATAGTCAAAGACTTCCCTTCTCCTAGGTTTACCTCGAATTGCTTCGTAGTGAACCCCGTTGCCTTTCGTCAATGGGACGCTGATCCACCCCATCTCGTACCTCCAAAATTTCTCAACCTGTGCCGCCACTGTTCAACTGGCCGCTTTAAGTCGTATGTTTGCTTCTAGTCTCATTCATAAAGGCAGCAGTGGGAAGTTAACATCCCCAGGCAAGAGCTTGTTCTAAATCCAACTTTTTCTCAGAGGGTGGTTCACTAGTCCGGTTCGATAACGTATTGTTCTAATTATTCCGCCACCCATATCCTTGATTGTTCTGACTATTCTGGTTATGATTATTACGCCACCGGGCCCCGATTCGACTGGAGAACTGCTTCCTGACACGGTCCTTGTCACATGATTGATTCTGATTAAACTGACACGCACTGGCTTGTTTCATCAGAGGATTTCCCCGATCGACATTCCGTGTTTGCCAGGTTTGCCCTCCACGTAATTCACAACTCCTGGGCGGAGGTCTCAGATGGCACGGCTGTTCCTTTGCTGCCTATTTACCGCTTAGTCACCGTGCACATGATTCACTGTGATTGTTGGAGGACCTCATTATCCGTGCCACCACCGTGTTTACAGTGTAGCCTTCTCTGTGCCATTGATTAGCAGCTGTCGCAGATGATCTCTATTCCTTCATAAGCTTCGTCCAGGGTTTTCATCAAGGCTCCTCCAGCTGAAGCATCAATCATTGTTCTAGCTGTATTTACTCATTATGGCAGAAGGTGTGTGGACTTGCAATCCATCCGGTCACGGGTGGTGTGGGCACTCCGCAATAATTCGTGAAATCGTCCCATGCCTCGCTAGGTTCTCCTCTAGTTGTCCAGGTTAAAGGTATTGATCTCTGTACGTTGAAAATTCTCGGCTGTGGGAAGAACTTAGTCTAAAATTCTGCACTAAATCATTCCATGTAGTGATGAATCAGTCGACTGTTAACGTTGTCGCTCGGTCTCCAAGTGAAAGTGGAATAACTCAAGAACCCGAGCTTCAAGAACTCCTCATCAGATGGATAGTATCGCAACTTCAAGGAAGTTAGTCAAATGTATGTTCGTTCGCGGGGTAGTCCATGAACAAGATATTCTAAGACCAGATTGGATCGACTTAATTCAAATTGTCACGAACGCGGTCGTCGATAGCCGTCGGTCAATACTGTGAACAACTCATCTAGTATGAAAGGATCATTCGGGTCATAAACGGTCCGTGTCATTCCTTCCGTGATTCCCATTTCGCCTTCTCTGCGGGTTCAATTGCTCAATGCCAAGATTTTGTTCTTCGTTATTTCCTATGATTATTGATTTCTAATCCGTTATGTTCCTCTGCTCCTACAAGCAAATTGCGCGTGTCTTTCGCCCGTGATCAAAACAGGTGCTGGTTAGTTTGATCTCGATGTCGCATGTACTTATCGGAACCTACACCGCAATAACATACCAACCAACAAAACTAAATTACCAAAGATCAGAAAAATAAACACAAGTAAAGAAAATCTTATCAATATCTAATTGCTTAATTTCATCAATCTAAGCTCACTCGCGAACGCGCCAAAACCTGACAGCCGAAAAACGGTGTGTAAAATGTAATACCATGTGCCAAGTGCAATGCCACGCCCAAGCAATATATGCACTCGCACGGATATCGCATCCACACAGGGATATTGACTACAAGGTTCTCGCTTTAGATAGTATCCGGTCAGATGATTCTAGGCAAGAATTTAAGTATATGAAACTCTTGACTAAACTATCATTCCTAATGAATTGTCGGGTATTGAGCTTCAGGTTATATCTCCCCCGCACTTTTAATGGATTATTTCTTCAAAATATTATTATTCAATGTATTTATACTTTCTGTCTATGGCGCATATGATCTTACTTACAAGATATCCTCTCTCGAGGTATAATCACTATCTTGCGAATAGAGCTTGATATACCCCCATCCTCATCCCCATTCGCTTGATGCTTAACGTTTAACCTCAAATGCCACCAGATCGAATATTCCTATTTACCGAATCAATCAAGGTCGTTTATCCATCCCCGAAAACCTCATCTCTAATCCTCTAATTCGCCAGGATTATGCTAATGTCAGCGATATTTATCATATAATTGAACTACAAAATAGTATGTAAGATGTAACAAATTAATAAATAAATCGAATAATATAAAAGATCAAACTTTAACTCCATCAACATATGACAGTGGGTTCAATATAACCCTAGAAATAAATCTAGAACACAATTTCAGAAAAGATCAAAATGTTTAGTATTAAAAATATAATTTAATATCCAAAATAAGAAACAAGATAAATCCCGCACTTCTCAAGTCCTGCGTTTCACTGCTTCTAGAATCTGCCTTCGCTCAGACGCCCTCTCTTCTTCAATTTCACTATTCAGACTTCTTAAAAATGATAGGGTTCGGGATCTCGAAATGACGTCATGATGTTAGCAACGTCGCGACGCCGAGACGCGACGCTTTCCACTACGACTTCACATTATCAATCTGACGCCGCGGACGCGCTGGGGCGGCCCGGGACGTGGGGATCGCCGCGACGTTGGGATCGCCGCGACGCGATGCCGCTCGCCCGATCCCCATTGCTCCAAAATTGCTTTCTAAAGTCGCTTTTCATTCCAATGCACCAGATCCAAACCACACCAAGTCGTGGTCTAGCCACAAAAACTATAGCCATTAATAAATAAACGAAAAGATGAAAGACCGGGCTTAGTATAATATTAGTGTTTTAGGCACTCAATACAGGAGAGGAGCTTAATTCAAAATGAGGGTTTTTGGAGAGAGTGCAACTCTCTCTAGGATTCTGGCTGATCATCGGATTTTCATTAAGAAGCAAAGGTTCTATCGCAGCGAGGGCTACTGTGGCACCCTGCTTCGGGAGTTTCGACAAACCTGTGAGGTAGGGGTTTCATCCTACTTTCTTTACTCCCTGTTTTAAGTGTTTGTAAATGCTTGAGTTGATTTGAGCTCTTGAACGGTTGCTTGATCGGTCCCAAAACTTGGGATCAATTGTGGTAATTTTTGGAAATGTTGGGATAGCCCACTGACTGTTTGGACTGGGCTAGTAGTAATTTATTCAATAAATTGTGTTTTGGTGGATGAGCTTCTAAATGGAAGAGTGGAATTTAGCCCACAAAGGGAACCGACAGCCAGAGTGGGCTGCCTTGACAAGCTTCATCGTCTGTTTAATGGGCCTGGTTTGCATGAATTGACCAAACGCCCATGTTGTGTGCACGAAATTGTTTGAAGTGAGTGGTTTGAGTTGTGTGGAAATTAATAGGTTAATGCATGAACTTAAGGTGTAATATGATGCACAATTCGCATATAAAACATAATTCAGGTGTGTAAAGCATTGAATGGAATTACAGATTAGCCTGGCTGAGCTAATTTGTGTTATTGATCAAAATTGACAACATGTGGTATGAGTGCAAATTTGAGAATATATGCATAATTGATATATTGTATAAATTGTGATGAATGGCATAATGCATTTCATATAACTGGGTAACCTTAGAAATAGGAGTGCATGACATGAAAGAAAAGAAAACGTAACATGGTTGCTAAAGGAATTTCAATGGATGATTTTTCTCGAGAATCGTGTTTCGGGAGATGGTCCAACAATTACACATCTGAGGAGCCTATGAATTGTTTCTGACAATTTCCAACAATACATTCGCCGAGGGTAGTCCAATACTTTTATCGAAATCTGCAAAGGTAGTTTTTCGAGAACAACAAGTTTTGTTTTGGAAAACGGTGTTTTCTCACACATGGCTTAGGCAAGTGTGAGGAGTTGGTGAGGACTCGAGACATGGATTGGGTATGTAGACATTCAAGTAGAATCGACATTTTGGAGTGTGTGTTTACATTGGAATCATTGCATATGCACTTAGCGGAGTAACTCCATTTAGGTAATTCCACTATCGGGCAATTGCTCATCCCACGAGGAATATTATTTCGTGTGGAGCTGCCGAAGACGGCTCATTTTAGAGGCCGAATTTCTTTGAAGAAAGCTGGTCAGGGCTTTGATGTTTTATACAACATGTATTAGAATTGTAAATTTTAATATGTGTTTGTATTAAGAGTAATGCAACTTTTTAACTATCGGAATATAGTCGGGTGTATTTTGATGAGTATTGCGTATGGGCCCATGCCATTGTTACTTGGTATGGGTCTCACGATACGAGACGGATAGATTTTTCGCGGTTGACGGGCTGTCAACGACACCCCGGCTTTGGGGCCACACAAGCATAAACGATCCACACAAGATAGATGACTTGTCGGGCGCGCTACAATCAACCATGGATCGGTCGATTGATAAGACGGATAAAAATCCTCTACTAAGGAACGGCACTCTAGGTACAGAAGCTACCTAACCTCGCTTCCTCAAGGGAATCCACCCAAGAGATAAGAGAACAAGAGAGAACTCTTAAAAGAGAAATCTCAAAAATATTTAATACAAACTTGAACCCATCTTAAAAGACTACATTGTGGGGTATATATAGTCTCATACTTTCTGTAAATAAAAAAAGCAACTTCTAACTAGAAAAGAAACTTTCAAATTACAAAAACAACTCCTAAAAGAAAACTTTCTAAAAATAAATAAAGAAAAATCTTCCTAAAAGGGATATCAAAATATTACAAATCTTTCTAAAAGAAATACAGCAGAATCATAAAACAAATCCTCCGTAAGATCCTTCAAGGGCAAATCTTTTCTAAAAATCAATATGGCAACTCCACATCGTGGGCTCTGTCCAAGTCTCGACTCACGTTTTACCTTCCAAGGCCTAAATGAGGTCCAAAAAGGAGTTTACATGTATTCAATGTGTTCACTCTTAATCCAATTTTGAATAATTAGGCTGAATTCAATGCTCAAGTGTTTATAGAAGCTCTCAAGATTAATCCCCATAGCCGAAAAGACGGCTCCTCAAGTCTTCACCGTGATAAGCCTCAAGTCCTGACATCAACATTGGAGAAATTTCATTCGCCCGCAACTGCACTTGTAGGCATTCTTCCAATTTTCTTCTATAATCTTCAAAGGCCATCTACCGCTCGAGCTTTCCAAACTTTCGGGTGGAAACCTATCTCATGGAAGGTGCACCAAACTGTTTCGCCAACCTCTAAACTCAACATACTTAAGTGCGCCTATTTGTCGTCTTACATATTTGGCATTCTTCTTCTCAATCTCTGCCAATCCTTCATGCAACTTCGATCTCTTCGCTCTAACTCAAAGATCTCCACTAAATTGTTGAATAGCCTGATGGGGTGCTAATTCCATCGGTCCAATCGTTGTAGTCCACAGGACTACCTCAAATGGACTTTTCCCACAGTTCTGGCGCATGACTCATTGTAGCAAACTCAATTTTGGGGTAGAATCAAATCCATTGTTTCACGCTCTTTCCCACATAGCTCCCAGAAAATTCTCAGCTTCTATTAGTAACTCGGTTCACCACTGTATCTGAAAGATAAGAGGTACTGAACAAGAAGAAGTCCCAAGTTTCCTCCACGGTAGTTCTCCTAAAAAGTGACTAAGAAACTTAGGAGTCTCGATCCAAACCATAGTCTTGGGAATACCATGCAGACGACAATCTTCTTGTGAAGTACTAAGTCGGCAATATGCAAAGCATCATTAGACACAGATGGTACAAAGTGAGCCATCTTTGGGAAACCCACAACTAATTACCATAATCTAATCTTTGTTTCTTTATGTTCTTAGGTAATCCTAAAACAAAACTAAGCTTACTCTCCTCCATGGCATATTTGGAATCGGGCAATGCAGGTATATACTCCAAAGATTGCTCAAGGAGTTTTAGCCATCATGCACAATAACACACTTCTCGAACAAATCTAGCAATATCTTTCTCTCTAAATTTTTTAGCCAAAAAGAAGTTTGCCTTCACTAGAGCCAAGGTTTTAGTTTCACCAAAAGTGTCCTCCACCCTCCACCATGCAACTCATCCAGTATCACTCAATCTCACGGAACATGACGGATGCATAGAGTGTTTCCTTTAAAGAGAAACCGCCCATCCTACAAAACCCTTTGAAAGGCTTGTCGGCGCATACCTCTAGATTTCACCAAATCAGCATCCTCTCAGATAGTCTTCTTCTCAACACATCGAATCCAACAACTCGACTTGCATGGAAGTCACTAGGGCATGTCTCCTACTCAAGGCATCCGCAACAACGCTTATGAACACCTCGCTCTATGCTCGATTGTGAAGTCAGACGCTTGTAAGAATTCCACCCATGTCACGTGGTCTCGATCTTAACTTGTGCCGTGGTTGATGTGAATTTAGTGTCATGATCCGAGAAAGACAAATGACTTTTGTAAAGTATTGACTCCAATGAAATAAAGCTCTATAGATAGCATAGAACTCCTTGTCATAGGTGGAGTACTTCCTTTGCTTCATTTTAACTTCTCTAAAGAAAGCCATGGGTCTTCTTTCTGACTAATGACAGCACCAATCCCAACTTGAGATGCATCATACTCTATCACTTCAAGACTTTGTTGAAAATCGTGAAGCCAAACATGGGGCTTCAGCTACTTTCTTCTTAATCAACTCAAGCTTTCTTCAACATTAGTCCACTTGAATTGTTTCCCTTTGGGCATTCAGTTACGAGCCTAATATAGAGCCAACCACTAAATAAATCTCCTATAAAAGAGGATTAGCTCACAAAAACTTCTCACATCATGGATCGAGCCAGAGTTGGCTAATCAGACCGTCTATCTTGCTTTTGGCTCCATCTCAATCTCCATCTTTGGGTGACCATATAACCAAGAAATATGATTCGTTTAAGATAGAAAATCCTCACTTCTTCAAGTTGGCAACAATCGTTGCTCCTTTAGAATAGAGAACAACTGCCTAAATGCTCCAAGTGCTCCATCAATTTTTTCTATAGATCAAAATATCATCAAAGTATACCACCACAAAATTTCTAATGCATGGCTTACTATTATGATTCATAAACCTCTGTAAAGTGTTATATCGATAGTCCAAATGGCATCACCATCCACCATAGAGTCCATCTCAGTTTTAGCGTCAGCTCTTCCATTCATCTCTTCCTCATACGAATTTGATAACCACCTCAAATCAATTTCGAAAAAGATGGACGCACTACAGAGTCATTCAAAGAAATCATCGAGTCTTGAACGGGAATCTATATTCAATAGTAATCTTGTCGACCGGCCCTACTATCAACACACACATCTCCAAGATCCATCCTTCTTCTTGGTACTCACAGTAGGAACCGCACAAGGCCTACTCCTATCAAGCCCTTCTTTGTCAGCAACTCACTAACCTTCGCCTTGTAAGCTCTTCATGTTCTTAGACTCATCCTATGTGCCGGTTTATCACAAATGTAACTCGTACGCAGGTTCATTTGATGCTGAATATCTCTCATAGGGGCAACCCATGGAATCTCCTCGTACTACATCAACAAATTCTCAGACCGTCCCATTTCTGGGGGATCTCCTTATCACATCTTGCTTTCTTCATTAGCAACCATGCCATCACATCTCGAATCCAACTCATTTCTTTCTCCAACTCGGATTTTGACAACAAAGAATTCTCGTCATCGGTTTGAGGTCAAGCAATTGCCATTTAATTCGGCTCTAAGACAATTTTGTGCCCATCTCATGGTAAATGTGTGTGTTCTCAAGCCATCATAAATTACCTTCCTATCATATTGCCATGGCCTCCCAAGTAGCAAGTGACAAACATCCATTGAAAATATCACACCATACCATTCCGTAGTGCTTTCCACCGTAAAGAGACAAGGCACCTATGCTTTACCTTGATATCACTACCCTCTTGAAGGTTTAAGTTTATAGGTTTCGGATGTGGATCCATCTTCAAATCGCTTTTGCACCATCTCAAGGAAACACAATTCTCGGTTTTCCCACTATCACTAATAATCAAGCAACCCTGTCCTTAGATGTGCACTTCAGTGAAAGACATTGACCGCAACCAATTCCCTCCCCTACTAGCAACTCCATTCTATCTTAAGACTCCTTCACACCATGATCTCACAATTTTTGATAGTAAGCTCATCCCCTATCTCTTCATGGTCAGATTCAATTACCTTCTTCGATGTCTTCTTCCTCAACTTCATAATTCTTCAACTTAGCAACCACTCACGGTTAGGACATTCAGAAGCTTATATGCTCCAAATCCGTGGCATTTGTGCAATGCGCCTGACTTAGAGGTAGACTCTTATCAGGGCTTGCACTTCACCTTTACTTAAGGTTTAAGGGTGGTTTTAGCACTACTAGGACCCCTTGAAGTCGAATTCTTGATAAATCCTTCTTTAATCCGATTTGTAGTAAAACCCCATACTTGTTTAGAACCTCAACTTTTAAGGCAAGCTTTATCACATCTTGAAGAGTGTTATATGGCTGCAATTGAATGGGCTTTAGAAATTTCGAACTCCTCGCCAGAAGTCTCTCCTTTTGATCATCAAATTTTCAAACTCAGTCGAATACTCCTCCATAGTCAGATTCTACTGTTTCAAATTCTGAATTTTGAGGAAGATATCTTGGCGATAATGGAAGGGAAGATACTTCATTTTTAGTTCTTCTTCATTTTTTCCCTGCTTCACCTTCTTTCATCTCAGAATTTACTGCTTCTTTAAATTTTCCTCACCAAAAAGAAGATTCTTGCTCATCTTGATAGCCACCAACTCACCTTTGCCGCCGAGGATCACAATATTCAAAGACACGTCGACGTATTAAGCCAATCCAAGAAGCTTTTCATTAGCATGCATTCTTCCTCTCCAAATCTCGAATATCAAACTTTGACTGAATCTAAACTTCTATCATTATTACGCTTCATAGTAAATCATCATCAAGGTATCGATCTTTCATACCTTTCTCCATAATCATATTCTTCTCAATGCTTTGTCTTTAGGCTTCATACTGCTAAGTAATTCGAACTCAAGAAGCAAGATAGTTCCCCGTCAAAATCCTCATCACCTTCACCTTCCATGGTCTTTACTACCATAGGATCATCATGATAGCCATCTCTGGCTTACGTCAACTACTTCAAGATCAAAGAATGCTTTTGCAATGGGGATTGAGAACCACTTGAACCATGATTAGGAATCTTGACTCCGAACCAAGAATACTTTAGCTTATGATCAGCCATCAACTTAGCCTGATACCACTTTGATGCAAGGTTGACCGTGATGTGGGTGATCTAGAAGTTTTCGGTAAGTCAAAATATAAGTTCGGGGGTAGTTTTCTAAGGCCAAAGACACAGGTTATGGACTAGTTTTAGAGATTTTCGTGTTAGAATGTGTATTTGTGTTATATATGGGAAAAAATGGTATTTAGGGAATGTTTTAGTAGTATGGAACAAGATATAAAGTTTTAAGGAGGTTGTACTGGTTATGGAAAGTTTAAAGAAAAGATGAGATCAAGATGGAGTGTAGTCATGACAAGAGTGGCTACTTACTGTGTTAATGAAACGATCCACACAAGATAGATGATGATGAAGGCGCCACAATCAACTATGGACGGTTGATTGATGTTTGATGCAAACTTCACTACCAAGGAATCCACCTAGGTATTAGAAGCCACGAACCCGCCCTCAAGGAATCCACCAAGAGATAAGAGAACAAGAGAGAACCTTTAAAAGAGAAATCAAAATATTATTAAACTTGAACTCGATCTTAAAAGACTACATTAGGGGTATATATAGTCTCATACTTCTAAATAAAAAAAGCAATTTACTTTAACTAGAAAAGAAACTTTCTAAATTACAAAAAGCAACTCTAAAACTAAAACTTTCTAAAATAAATAAAGCAAATCTTCCTAAAGGGATAGAATAAAATATTGGAGCAAATATTTCTAAAAGAAATACAGAAAATCATAAAACAAACTCTGTAAGATCTCGTGACAATCTTTCTAAAATCAATATGTCTCCATCGTCAGTGGGGTTTGTCCAAGTTTGACCACGTTTTTTTGCCTTCCAAGGCCCAAATGAGGTCCAAAAAAGGAGGTTTCACATGTATTCAATGCGTCTTGACCTCCCCAATCCAATTCTTCAATAATTAGGGCTGAATTCCCAATGTTTGGTGTGTTTATAGAAGCTCCTGCATCACCATATAAGTTCAATGGTCCAACTTAATTCAAACTCTAGTTTGCTTATCTGGGCTTAATTCTAACAGGACCATCATCAAATCAAAGCTTTCTCTTTGACCACAATATTCATCATCATTAGGCAAAACAACCTCATCAATATGAATTACATCATGTTAGTCATCTTCCTTATCTTCATCATTTTCCTCATCAACATTTGTAAAACCCTAGAAAATCCAAGATTTTCTAAGAAAGGGGAAAACGGGAATTTCGATCAAAAATCCGAAAATTTTCTAGATCTTGAATGATGAAACGGACTTCACCATTGAAATCGCCTTCACTAAATCTAGCTACCACTACCTGCTGAATTTTAGACTTGAAATTTCATGCCTTTCAAGGCAACGGGGGTAGTGTGGACACTTGGCATGTGTTAAGTGGCCCATGAGGTGCCACATGTTATGAGTGTGATGAGCCAAACAATGAGCCCAAGTGTGGGCCATAGGAGACAAATGGCACCTTGTGAGTGGATGGAAATCCATGGTAGATGGATAAGTGGATAAGGGGAAATTCAAGTCAACCAATGGAAGGTTGACATGTGGCAAGAGGAGTGCTCTCCCACTTGGCCCATCTTGGACCAAACGGTAGGGGGAGAAGAAAAGAGAGAAAGAGAAGAGAAAAGGAAAAAGAAAGTAGAGAGAGATAACAGCTCACCATTCTAGATTTCCGGTGATCTGATCATCGCTTCTCCTGAGCAAGAGGGAGTGTTTCGCAGCAAGTGAGCTTCACACAAGACTGGAGCTGAGGGAGTTTCCTGATAAACTCCGAGGAGGCAGGGGTTTTCTCCTACTTGGATTTATTCTCAAGCAGAGCTATTCAATGGATAGATGTTCCGAGGTTTAGATAGTCGCCCTGCCCCAAAATTGGGACTGAATGGTGAAATCCCTAGAGTGGTCATTGGACAGTTTTGAGACCAAGTGTTGGACTGTTCACATGACTTTTGTAAGACCCAAGAAAATTCCAATTTTCTAAAATAAGAAATGATCATTCTGCAAAATCCTAAATTTTTCTAGATATCGGATGATCAAACGACTTCACCATTGACCGCCCCACAAATCTAGCAACACGCAATTTCGCATTCGAGATGTCAATTTCATGCTTTTCGAGGCACCGAGCGCTCTGGTGCCTAAAACGGGCTCCGAGAGGACATGCGGAGGATGTTACTTACTACATGTACTCTTGTGACACATGTTGCACACAGAGAGATGATGAAAATAAGAGAATTTCGCCTAGATAGTGCCTAAGTGTCAAAATCTAGAAGAAGGTGACACCCCAACTTGTCATGTGGTGTCATGAGGGTCATTTTTTTTTTTTTCTTCATAAAATTTAAGCTAGTTCATCCCTATAATAAAGAACATTTTAACTTGTATTATAATTTCACAGAGCAGAGGATCAATACAAAATATACAAGCTCCATATATGGAAGTGCCCAACATTTACAATATTTACATTTGTTTACAAAATTTCATATAATAAATGTGATCTAAAGATATTCCAGTTGACACCTATCATGCGGGCCTTTGACCGCTGGGATGTGGATTGCTCTGATCCTCCGTTCCTCTCTCACCTACACTCCGATTGAACACCCGCTGTTTTACGCTTAGCAACACATGCTGTGGTCATCCTCTACTATGGTCACTACACTTCTATACAAATGCATATAACACATATAAATATTTATGTATTCTTATCATTTCTCATATACTTTCATAACAGTTTCATTTTATCATCTTCCATATACTTTTCATGTCATCTTATACTTACTTTTGTTCTTGTAATTGTATACTTGTCATCTCTATGCAAATGCATTTCTCATATCATGTCATATATTCTTCTATGATCATCTCAGATATACTTACTATTTTCTTTATGTTCTATGTCCGCATAAACCTTGAAGTGGGATACAGAAACTATAAGGGCCCGGCTGCTAGACCTACCGTGTGAAATAAAGGGTCTATAAGGTTCAAGGCGCTATACTCATCAAGGGAATGCTGGTCTATAAGGGCCCAAGGTGTCAAGCATATTGTACGAAACAATGACCATCTATATGGCCTCAAGGCGCCTCAGAATGACCCAACGGGCCAACTGCATCAGATGTCGCAGACTTGTTTTCCTAATAGGCATGCCCCATCTATCCTCTCTACCAGTTCTAAGGCATAATCAATATGTATTTTATGTTCGTGATATATATCTCTTATATTCCTGATTGTCAAATGTTGTCTCAACCCACATATATAATTGTTACAATCATTATCCACAAATACTCATCTTATGATTCATCAGATGCGCTTCAACCATTGATACTCATAAGTTTATGAGTCACTAATGAATCCATAATATGTCATTATTATATCAAACATTACTCAAACATTATTTACGATCAAATCATTGAGGTTCCTCTCATGATTTAATCTATCTATGGATGGATTCTTAACTCAATGAGCTTTCCATAGAATCCAAGAACACCCGAAACGGAGTTTAGATGAAGGAGTTATGACCTTCCGAAGTTGGAGGTCATACGTAGTCAAACCCAAACGAGTCAATTCAATCGGGCCGAAGCTGACCGACCCGGCAGCTCGGTATGACACCTTGGTCCGATACCCATTATCCCTCCCTGCATATGAATGGATTCTTGACTCAACGGGCTTTCCATATAGTCCAAGAACACCCGAAACGAAGTTCGGATGAAGGAGTTATGACCTTCCGAAGTTGGAGGTCATAAGTAGTCAAACCCGATGAGCTGACTTTCGAACTCAAGTGTCGACTCCAATCTCGTAAAGGACCATAACTTGGCTCCATGTGAGGTCTGACTGTTGAGGGAATTGAAAAGCCTAACATCAAGTTCTTTGGATGTGTCAATTTCCTAGAAGGACTCACTTACCTAAAAAAACCACCTACAACCGCTAATTCATGATTGCAATTAGGAAAGTTTATTGGTTCAAATTGTAAACTCGCATTCTTCCTACCACATATCGGAGCCTAGAGCTCTTCCTCTCAACTCAACCCTAATAAGAATGAGCTGGGAGTTTCCAAACCCAAACCATACACACAAATTAAAGGGTTCTAAATCCATGATCATACTTACAATAAACTAGACAAATACCATATTGTTCCATCCTAGAATCCATAAGTAATAAAACACTAGGACTTCCATAATTCGTGATCTTCTTTTTCCCCTTCCTTCTTCTTCTTCTCTTCTTCTTTTTCTTCTTCTTCCCATTTGCCTTCTCTCTTTCTCCAAGACCAAAATGAGATATTTATCTTGGATCTCATCCCCTATTTGATCTTATCCTCTTTTATTTCCACTTAGTCCTCCAACTCTTTTCTAATATTTGAAAATAAATTTATTATTTTACTAAGATATGAACTTATTAAATTATGACCCTTAACCTCACCTGCAAATTACATCATTTCTTAACTTTTATATTATTAATTCCAAGTTTCTGCTATTTGTTTTTACCTTATTTTATTCAAAATATACTTTATTTTTATTATATCCTAAACATGTTATAAAAACCATAAGGTATAATTGGTGTTATGTAAGGGACATGATGAATTTGAAGGAATTATAAATGATAATAAGACAAATTGGTGAATAGCTTTTCTTCCCCAATTTACACAAAACGCAAGTAGTCGGAGGTGAGGTGCAGCTGGAATTTGAGGTTTTTAGAGAGAGAGAGACACCTCTCTCTAGATTCGCCATCTGACCATCGCCCTATCGAAAGACAAGTAAAGGTTTACGTGGCTTAGCTGCCAAGTACCGATTTGGTGGAGTTCCGACAACCCAAGAGGAGGATCTTTCCTACTTGCAAGACCTTTGGCCAAGAAATACGAATCAAGGGGAATGTTCTGAGGCTTGTTTTAGCTGCAAATTCGTCCAAAATCTTGAACCGAGTGTGGAGAAAATTTCTATTTGTGGATGGTCGTGAACAAGAATCCGAGAGCCTCTACTGTCTGCGTGAATAGTGACATGAAATCTTGGTGAAAATGTGTTTGTTGATGATTCAAAAATGAATTGTTTGTTTGTTAATTGAATCTTATGAGCACTTAAAAAATTTACTGTGAACTTCACACAAGGTGTTTATGCAATTGACTATGTTAATATATATGCATGTGAATATATTAGCATGTGAATGTTGAATTGGGCATCATGTATCTCATATACCTAGGCACTTCTAGAATATTAATAGGAGTGAGCATGACATGAAATGAAACAAAAATGAAAATGTTTGTGAAAGGAATTTCATGGAAGATTTTTCAAAGAATTGCCTTGAGGATGCCCAACAGATCACTGATGAGACTGCACTGCTTCGAGATATCCAGCACTACCGGAGGGTAGTCCAACATTTTACCGAAACTGCAGTAAGTTCTCAAGAACAAAAGCTTTTGTTGTGAAACTGGATATTTTTACTGCATATTGGCTTAGGCATGTGAGGGAGCTCGTGAGGACTCTAGACATGGGTCACATGTAGACATTCCGAGTAGGGGTTCACTGAATTGTTGAATGTGATTGTTTTCATACCAGGTAATTTAGTGAGAGCAACCTACATAGAAATTATCTCACTCTGCCTTGCTCACCCCGTCAAGGATTACTATCAAAAGTATTGTGGAGGTGACGAGGATCTGGCACTTACTCAGAGGTCATGATAGAAGAAAGGCATTTGTGGCTTATATTGTTGTATAATATGTATTAGAATTGTGGAATTTTAATATATGTTTGTATGTAAGAGTAATTCTATTAACTTTAACTATTACATAGTTGATGTATTTTGTGAGTATTGATGCAGTGACTGCTACACATTTTACTCGCATGTGGGACCTTGTGTGGTCATTGTAAACTTGTTGGGATGTGTTTGTACTTTGGGTAGAGCTCTATTAAAAGAAACCTCCACCCGATTCGGGAGGTGTCAGGTTACCCGATACATTCACGCAGTATTCTCAAGGAGGGGTTGTCACAACGACACCTTTGCCATACAACTTTGGGCAGTTATATTGCTTTAAGTAAATTTGCATTTAATTGTCGACTGTTGATTAGCACAAGGAAGTGTTTGGGTGTTATTATGAATGAATAACATGTTGTTGTGGTGAATTTTGTTAATATATGCATGCCTTTTATATATTAACATGAATTGTTGCGAAATGACATATTGCATTTCATATGCACTGGGGCACCCTAGAACAGTAGGTGTGAGTGCATGACATGTTTTCGGAGGGTTGACTCATAATTGATTATTAGAGTATGTCCACAAACGAATAAAATCGGAGGGCCCAAAACACCATATCGTAAAGCTGTCCTAAGAATTGCATTGAAAGTCATTTTACGTCAGGTTTGAGGATGTCCAAAGAATCAAGCCGAGTCACCCAATAGCAAATTATACTTTAGATCACATCGTGTTTTCTGAAACAAAACCTTTTGTTTGAAGATGTTGTTTCTCACACTTGGCAGCATGATTTGTGAGGGAGTCACCGAGGGCTCGATGGTGCTGGGTGAGTCAAATTCTCATCCATAACATGTAGACATTCGAGTAGTGGACATACATGTTTTACTAATGTTCGTGTGCTATAATACATGAGCACTTAGGTGGGGAGTAAATCATGAGAAAATTCAATCATCAGTACTTCGTTCTACCCACGTGAATAACCATTTTAGGTACTGAAGGTTTGCCTAGGGATGGGAAGCATTTGAGGCCTTAGAGGAGAAGAAATGGCTAGAGTTGGCTTTATTTCTGTATTTTGTAAAAATCTGGGTAAAAGACCTAGTTTTTCTTGTATTTTGTAGATTATGGGCAAAAGACCTAGTTTTTATTGTGATTTGTAATTAAAAACAAATTGCAATTAACCCTTTCAGATAAAATATACATTTGGTGAGTTTTCCAAACCAAAGAGCCTTTGTAGTAATAAGGCAGTCTTCTGTGTGGTTTACAGTAGGTGGAACAAGAAGGAAAAGTGCAAGGGACCAACTGGATGTTACCGCCATTTCAAACAGGCCTGACATCAGACGGTGTCCCGACAGGATTCACGAGGTGCGCGCAGATTCGCTGCCAGGGCATGTGAGTGCCGGCACACAAATAAGTAAATAGCGACGCGCGCCCAGCGACCGTTCGGGCGTATGAGAAGGATCACGCTGACAGAGCATTTTATGCCGGCGGTTTGCTGATTCTGCGTCGCATGGTCCATTATGTCGTAACATGGATCTTTGGCTGCAGGGGTGGCTAGGGTCGCGACAAGGATTTCTTGTTGTGACCGAAACCCGGCACCGGTCAGGCGATAGTGAGTTCGTCAGCGACAGAATTCCTTCGTCGAACGAAGCTCCTGCCGTTTCGCCGAATGTAAATTTCTTCGTCATGGCTGTGGTCGCGTATCGAATGGTTTGATTCGGTCGCGATACGATTTTTCGCGTCGCCATGGCTGCAGGTGCTGCGCTGGGGAATAAAGGTTCGAATGGCTGTGATTCTCCGCCGCCGCAGGTTGGTCGCGAGATGTCCCGCACTGGAATTTTGGGCCGCACAGGCTGCTCGTGGTTATCGCGATAAACGAGGGCCCAACGCCGCACGACAGCGCCAGCTGGGCAGAGCGCGGCGCGCTGACGCGGCGCGCATCGCACACTACCGACTTCTACAGCAGACTATGTTGTGCACCTGGGGGTCATCGTCGCCATGGACACAGCCTCACTAATATCGCTTCATGGACACCGTTAAAAAGTACAAAAATGACCCCCGGGTTTTGGGGTGTCACAACATCAATATCGTCTGTAGACAATTGTATGAAATGATCATTTTCAACTAACTTCCACATGCGTTGAAAACCGTATTGACCAAACATAGTTTTAAATATTAAATTCTATTTGAATGAACAAATTCAAATAATGATATATACGGAAGGATATTAAATTGTTGAAGGTTCTTTAAAAACTTAAATTTATAAATTTAATTGATTCTCCACATGCTATTCATATGTTTTTAATTTATTCATATTTCTATATATCTTTTAATTTATTATTATTCTTTTTTTTTTCTATCGATAGGCATGTAAATGTAAATGAATTAAAAATTGTTCAAATGAATTTCGTTTAACTTTATTAATTTTTAAACCGAATTATAATATATATAATTTTCCAAGTGCTTATGAACTAAAAAATGAAATGGAAACAATTGTTCCCATTAAAAGCATTTCTATCGAATGCCACATGAGTTTTTTTTTTTTACTAAAAATGAGTATAAATACAAGTAAATAAATCAAATAAGCTCCTCTAATTTCTTTGATCCTCTCGATTCTCCTTTATACATTTATTTTATTTCATTTCTTACACACACTCGTTTCTAGTTTTACAACTCATTATGAGTACATTGAGTTGCTCAGATGCTCCAAAGGTAGTTTCACTAAATCCTAATTGTCACTAAAGGTTGTTATTATTAAATAGATTTTTATTTTTTATTTCTATAGATATTCATTTTAGTATTTTAAGTCATATATAAAACAACTAGAAATAAGTAAGGAGATTATTTTACTTTATTACGACAAAATTTATGCATAGATCCCACTAATTTCATCATTCTAAAGGTGCCAATTATAAAACTTAATTGTATGATAGGAAGTTATATTCGGTTCCCTTAAGGAATAAAATCACTGGTAAGAAAATAAATTTATATTTATTTTCCAGTTTAAAATACACTAAAAATAAAACAGAAGTTAAAATTAGTCAAAATTAAACATTATTTAATCTTTCTTATAAAAAGTTGAAAAATAATTGAGATGAATTATAAAAAAAGATATAAAAAGTATTATATTAACTTTAAACTTATTTTCTATTTCTTCTTACTTTTTTAACTTCAATTTTGACATCAATTTACAAATTTTAAACGAGCGAAAATACACAGTCCAAATATTGATAAAACAAATTGTCATTTTAATCTGAGTAATTAATGTCTTAACGTATTCAAACTTAAAATGAAAAAAAAAAAACAAATAAATCCTATTGAGAAATAAGGTTGTGATTGGACACAATTATAGTTTAAAAAAATGAAGACAAATCAGGTTAAGCAAAATGTTTTAGTTGGCATTTAAGAACATAATACTACATTAATGTTGTATTGTAAAGTGAATAAATGTCAAAAAAAAAAAAAAAAATTTGTTTTGATAGGCATTTAAGAATACCATTTATTTGTGATAAAATTGGAAATGGTAAATCGTTTAAGGAGAAATGTGTTTTGTAAAATTCTTGAACATAATCAAAAATCAAAATTCAAAAGAAACGTAATATATAGGTACACCAAAACTAGAGTCAGACAATATGCGCTGAAGCCCACGGCAAGACCACTCAAATGCGCATTTTTGAGGGTTGTTAGAACATGGTGGCCCAAATAGAACTCTAGCCCATTGACTCTGGCTCCGACTCAAGCCTACAACCCATCTCAGTTCAATGCCATCCTGATTGGCCTCGTTTTTTTTTTTTTTATTGATCACATATAAATAGTCCTATCCCTTTTTGTGTTGAAAACCCAAGAAGCTCTTCATCTAATTCAGATCCGCTTACATTCTCCATCAGCCCTATTTCCGATGCACCTTCTAATTCGCTCTTCTTCTGCCTCATCGTAATATCTATTGATATTTATCCAATATGTGAGTTCATGCACACTGATTATGTATGAAAAATATCTAAAAGATGTAACTCCTATGAAGTGATCTTATAAGGTTTAATTAATGGAGTTAAATCACAATTGGTATGATCATTCAATGTGTAAATACCAAATGTCTTTTTTTTTTTTTTTTTTTATGATGGGCTAAATTAAAAATAAGAAATAAGAAGTCGTGAATCTTCATGAAGAGGAATGTATCATGAATCCTTTTAAGGTAAAGTTGTTGGGAAAATGGGTTTGAGCACAATCAATTAGCTATCTTTGAGCTAAAATTACATTAGGTCCCACAAAGCTTTTTTTGGTGGGTCCACATGGGAATGTGTTCTCCTCCATGAGGAGACAGATTATATATTGAGTTGCTCAAACCATTAAGATGAATTAGAAATTGCCTCCAAACATCACCCTTGAAAACGGTAACTAAATGTTTAACTCGCTGAAGCTTATATCCCACACTCCACGGGTCAAGACTTTTAAAGGGTATAAATACACCCACCTCATAGTCACCTGGGCCCAAGGGGCACCCCAGTTTTGCGGAAAAGGGCAGGACCCAGCCTCGCCTGGCCCACCACACACGCCGTTGCCAGGCCGCCTTTGCGCCGCCTGCCCGCCTCGAGCCAGCGAAACTCACCTTTTGGGGCATCAAACCCATGTCGCTTTTGCGCAGGTTACCTGCTGGATCGATGCGCCTTCAGCAGAGTTACAAGACTGTGTCTGTTCGCCAAGAACGCATACCTACCCTTCCAAGCTTCACGACGCTCGTCGAACGCATGACCTTTCCCAAGCTTCATGATCAGACTAATGGGCCATGAGCAGGTCTATATAAAGGCCACACCTTGACTCATTTGACATACATATTTACATACATTCATTCATTTCATTTCATACAAGAGAGAGACTGGGTTTCAGACACACTGTGGTTCGATAAACAATACAAGAAGTGTTTTTATGTTGAAGATCATTTCATCCCCGTAGACAAATTCACAAAGACTCAAGAACCATCACGAGGGTAATAATCGGTTTCATGAGATTGTCCACACAAGACTTGATCTACAAACAGGTTCTCATTAATTTAATCTTTATTCTGGTTTCCCTGCAAACAATTTCATATACTCGGTTTGTTCATCTACTACTTGATTTGTTATATTTTACAGTACTGAAAACTAACAAAAGTATCATGAATCCTTTTAAGGTGATTATTATGAATCCTCTTAAATGAATGTATCATGAATCCTCTTAAAGGAATGTATCATGATCTAGAGATGTATCATCAATTAAAGGATGTATTATGACTCTTCTTATGTATCATGACTCTACTATAAATAGATTGTGGCCTCAATGTCATATACACTGCTTTTTCTTTCTTCATCCCATTACACGAGAATAGACTCTTAATTAGAATCGATATTCTCGCATGCAAGACTTGGAAGATTATAACCGAACACCTAAGTTTTGGTTATGTTTTTGAAGATCAAGATCAATTTCTTCTCATCATTCATATTCGTTATTGATCAAGGTACACTTCCGTTTTATTTATGCTTTTGATGATTTGACATTAAAGATTTTATGATTGCTTCTCTACCATCGAAGATATCGCTCCTTCCGGCTATTTTCTAACAATATCTTGGTCATCCCTAACTAAGTCAGTGCTATGCTCTACAACGTTGATGACGTTAGAGGGTCTATGAGGAGGATGGAGTGATGTTGATGATGATCCTCTGAGTAGTAGAGCTCTTCTCCTTCGTTGCAACCACCACCACCGCTAGAACCGCCATTGTTCACGGAGTCTTCACTGCTTTCATCATGTTTCTTCGATTTATGTCAGAGATTTCACGGTTTGCAACATGAACCAAGACACTATCACAAGAGAAAATCGCATAGCTTACAGAGCACAAATATTTTATGTTTTTAGAATCCATCAAAGAGGAGGTGGAATAAGGTACACAAATGCCCCTAATGTTTTAAGCCATATGTCTAACTGGGTTTTAAACATTTTTCGGCCCAATGTGGCCCTTAATGTTTGTTCCGTAACTCAAATATGCCTCCTACCATCAACGGAGTGAATCGATGGGTAAACAAAGGTCTAATGCTACTAACGTGTCACCCACACGTGGCATAATTTACTAGCTTGTCAAATCGTTGGCGAGTGACACGTCAGTGGAGTTAAACGTCCATTTGCCCATCTGTTCACTTCGTTAACAAGAAGCTTTGGACTAAAAATTTTTTTTAAGGATCAAGTTGGACATATGGTCAAATATCAATGACATTTGTATACCTTATCCCAAGATGAGGTTAAGATGATAAAAAACACAAAAAGGGTTTTGTAGGAAAAGGGATGGTTGAAAAGGAAAAAAAAAGGGAATTTGTTATGAAAATGGAAAAATAAAAAGAAAAGGCACCCATTAGAGAAGGGTATGAGAGATCAAAACCCGGAAAGGGTTTTGCACCGCTTAAAAGGGACAAATGGAAAAAATATTTCATAAATCTAACCCCTTTGTTAAAACTCCAAAAAAGAAGGATAAAACACAATTTTGACAATTTACCCCTTTAACCACCCTATGACAACTTACTCTCATTTCCCTCCAACTTTCCTTTTCCCTTAATTTTCCTTTCCTTATTTCTATCTCCCACGTTTCTAGCTCTTCTCTTTCACAAGTTCTCTTTTAGATTTGATACTTGATGATGTTTTTTTTACTGGAACTAAAGGAGCGTGTTGGAATCAATACGGAATCAGAATCGCCGCTTAGCCGGTCCGGTCGCTCGACGCTGGACTCTCCGCAAAACAAGAAACAAAGAGGATTACGGCTCGCCCTGCCGCTCCGATGCCCCAAGCCGCCCCGTAAGAGAGAATATCAACTGCTTAGGAATGAAGTATTAAAAGTACAAGCTTACGCATCTTCAATCACAGGCCTCGATATTATAGTATATGTTTTCCCATCGATGGTGATGGGGATTTCTTTATTAGATGTGATTTTCTTTCCTTATCGCTGCCGCATTAATAAGAGATAATTGTATAGCACGGGAATTATCCTACTTCCCTTATTAAGTAGACTTGATTTGATTTACATAATTATTAGAATTATCCTACTTTCTTATTTCAGAGATTTGATTTTGATTTTATATAATTATCGGGAATTATCTCTACTTTATTGGTGAGATTTGGATTTGATTTATGTGATATGGGCTCTTTAGACTGGCCCGTGTTATTGCCTGGGGTGGATGAACTGGTCTGCTGGTTCGTGCCAGAGCTCCTAAGTGCTTTACCGGGCTTGCTTATAATCTTCTTCTAATC